>SNQJ01S0024797.1:59569-94371 GCA_010110895.2 Picea sitchensis | reverse complement strand
TTGCTGGGTTTTCTTCCCCTAAAGGGTTTCCCAGGATAAATGTTGTGTCTCTTGTGGATGTGTATTTCTCAGTGATCTTGTTCTTATTATGCTCTTATCTTATGAAATGCAAAGAACTATAATAATGGCATAAACATTAACATATTACACCTTCTTCCATATAGTTCCTCAAAAGGACTTATCTTTAAAAATGCTTTTTAACCATTATTATAATAAAATTTGAATGAATGTAAGTACTCCTCTCATTTACTTGGTTTATTCATGATGTACATGAAAAGCATGTCTTCCAGTATTTGGTTTATTCTTTCATCCTTCTCGTGTGACTCTGTACTTAAATTTTACTATGTACCCAAACCCTCGAACATTCCTTTCCAAAATCTTGATGTAAACTTTGATTCTTTGTCAAATATGATCATGGTAGGTATTCCATGCAATCTGAAAATTGTCTTCATGAAAATCTCTGCAACAATGATTGCTTTAAATGTGGACTTTATAGGAATGAAGTGAACAGTCTTTCTCAATTTGTCAACTATAATGTTATTTCATTGTCTTAAGAAACCCTGTGATAAATTTCATGGTGATTACTTCCCATTTCCTTTCAATAATGGGTTAGGGTTGCAAAAACCATGTTGGATGTTTATGTTCTTCTTTAACTTGTTGACATTCCAAGGATCTTGCTACATAGTCAACAATTTCCTTTTTCATTCTAGGACAAAAGTACCATTTTCTTACCGCAACTAACCTGGATATTCGGGTAAGGTTTCCTATGCATTTCATAAGTTCTTTTAACTCCTTTGCATCATGAATGTACAATCTATCCTTATAGATCATCAATCATTCTTCATTGATTTGATAGCCATCAAATTTTTTGTTCAATGGCTCTTGTTGTAAGTCTTCATTTACTTGTAGAAATTATTCATCCTTAAAAATGGTTTGTTTTGTCTTGGACTTCAGATTAGATTCACAAGTGATGATAGCTTCCAAGTGTATAGTCTACATACTCATGTTGCGTGTATATGCTAACTTATATTATTTTCCCTTATGTCTTGATTTCAAAATCATACTCAATGATGAATGCTAACCATCTATTCTGTCTAACTTTCAAGTGAGGTTGATCGAACAAATGTTTTGATCCACTGTTTTCCATCATCAAAACAAATTTTCTACCCATGAAGTAGTGTCACCAGTATTATGGTTGCAAATTCTAGTTAGTGGGTAAAATAATTCCTTTCATGTTCCTTCAATTTCCTAGATTGATAACTTACCACGTGATTATCTTGCATACAAACTCCACCCAGTCTTTCTTTACATGTATATGTACACACTGAAGTATTTGTCTCGATCAACAATATTTAGTACCAATTAAATGATGCTTCAATTGTTGAAAGATTTCTTCACATTTAGTAGACCACACAAACTTTATTGCTTTCTTTTTCAAAGAGGTTATGGGATGGCCAATTTTTGAAAATACTTGTATGAATCTTATGTAGTATCTTTTTAGTGTTGTAAATGATCTTACATATATCAAACTCTTCAAAGTGGGCCAATTCATAATGGCCTTGATATTTTATGGATCAACTAATATTCCGTGATCAGATATGGTGTGTCTCAAAGATTGTATCTACCTTGGATAGAAATCAAATTTACTAAAATTGGCATACAATTGATGTTCTCTTAGTGTTTGTAAAACCAATTTCAGATGATCCTCATGTTCTTCTTTTAATTTAGAGTATAAAAGAATGTCATCAATAAATGGCAATAAAAACTTATCGAGATATTTGTTGAAAATGTGAGACACATGAATGTAGCCATTGCATTGGTAAATCCAAATGGTACCACCATGAAATCATAATGAGTGTACCTTGTTCTAAAATATATATTAGCAATATACTCATCTTTAATCCTGACTTGATGATACCCTAATCTCAAGTCAATCCTTGAAAACAATTTTTCTCCTTGTACCTGATCGAATGGATCATCAATTCAAGGAAAAAGGTACTTATTTTTCACTACCACTTTGTTCAACTATATGTATTCAATACATATTCTAAGGGTACCATATTTTTTCTTCACAAATAGTAAAGGTACTCCCCAAGGACAGGCACTTGGTCTAATATACCCTTTGTCTAAAAAAAATTGTATTTTCATCTTGGGGTTCATCAACTCATAGCATGAAAAATGTTGGTTGTAGCATACCCCAGGCCTCTGAGGCCAGGATCATGCCACTTAAAAACCTATAATAATTTCATTTGTATATAAATATAGCTTTAAACAGACAACACATTTTTCTAATACACAAATTAATGTGAAAATAACAGTAAGCCTATACATACAACATATACAGGAAAAAATCATAAATATAAGACATGTACAAATACACAACATGTAATTGAACACATAATTGATACTTATCTTTTTATAGAATACCACCAACTGGATGCAAGCCTTCCACAATCCTCCCAACCTTAGACAACGCTTCTCATCACTCTTAGCAGTGGGCCACCCCCAAGATGAGACACAACTCCACCTGGGTAAAGGGATTCCTAGGCTAGGTTGAGACAACAAGAAGTTACACAGTTAAAAGGAAGTATTTCATCCCAAGAGAAAACTCACACTAACAACCTATAACCTCTCATTCCCCACATGCATGTCCCACCCCAAGAAGTGTGCCCCTTCTCTGCTCAATAGTCCTTTGGCTGCCCCACTTTCTTTCAACAGCTTCAACAACAGGTTGAAAATGAATTATCATAGTACTATAGATGCAGATGGGATCCCTCTGTAAAATCACTTCCCCAACAACCTCTCTCACCTAGAGAGATTTTCTCACAGGCATAACAACCTGTTTCTTTAATCCACGGGCCTGAAAACATGCCTCTTCAAACCCATAGGCCTGACAACCTGTGTCTTCTGTCCAACACCTAATTCAATAAAGTAAGGGTGATGGCAGCAACAAATTTCAGGTATAAAACAGGTAAGGGAGGCAACCACTCTCAGTCCAAGAACTGCATTGGCAACAACAACATCCAGGTAAGTTACAATACAGGTTAAGGAAAAGTACAAATGCGTTGTGCATAACCGTAAAAGTACGGGATCACTGTTGAAGATCTGTGTGAGGCATGGAGAGGTTTGACTAACAGAGGCAATGGATGCTTGTGTGAATGCCTTGGTGAATCAGGGAAATATTGGCTCCCTACATGAATGGTTGAGTTCCTACATGAATGCGAAAAAGATGGGAAAATAAAATGATTTCCCCACATATATTTGCATGCGCCCTAATTGACACATGTGTCTCTAGGACCTCGTTTCTCATCACTTGGGATTCATTCCCTCTTCCATGAGACTTATGATAAAATAATTATCCTCACCATAGTTTTTAGGAAATAATAATATAATATTCTCTTGGAGTTAAGCCCTCAAGCTTAGCCATTTTTCATAGTCTCCTAGCCCTTCCTTTCCCTTCCTAGTGGAGCTTAGTCCCCCATACTCTTTTATCATGGTCAATATACATGCAATGATGTATTAATATTAATAATATGAGTGTTTACATATACAAAAATAGGCTCACTGGCCTTAAGCATCTAGGCTCTCCGACCTAATCATCACATAAGCCTCCTAACTTATAATCACTTGGCTCACCATCCTATAAAACATGTTTACAATTTAGTTGGGACTCAGTCTTGGGCTATTACAATCCCCTCCCTTTATTTATCCACTTTCCTAAGTGCATCTTATTTACATATTATCATCAAGATTTTCAAATATATTAAAAAAGATGTGGGTATTTGATGTCGACGCCCTCACTCCACAACCCACATGTTGGAAGGTCCACATCAACACAGGATATTTCCTTTTTCCACGGCCCGAAGAACTCCTAACAGTTCTTCTATTTCCCTATCGGGAAATCTACACCCACAACAATCCTCATGGGATCCCTTCTTTGCACTTAGGAGATCGGAATTCGTGCTTTCGCGAATCTAGTGGTCGAGCATTAGACTCTCGAATCCTCGAAACCCGACAACAATAAACGTTGACCTTTCCTCTTTCCTTTTTGGGATTTTCCCTATCATAATTTCGACGTTCGCGATGTCAAACAACTTGTCTCACCGACTCCCGAATCTCGATATGCCGAAACTCCGACGCACTTGCGAGTTTGACTTTTCAACGCCACGTCACTTTTGTCAGGATTTCGGACTTCGCAACATTGTGAATATTGATGCAATGAGTTCAGGACTTCACTCCACGAAACTCCGAAATAGTGTGCCACCTCTGCACTCGCTGACTCCTTCGTGGCCCCACGTCGTTCCTTTGGCCTTTTCACAACAACGTCTATACGCTCATCTCCGTGAGTCCCAATGTACGAAATGCCGATGGACTCTTGATCGTTGCCACGTTTCCCAACAAATGGACGGCTCACATCACAACCCGGGCATTTCACTAAGAAGTGACTCGATCCCCTGTCCTCGATATTTCTGATATCCCGATATGCGAAATCTCAATTTTCCAACCCTTTCAAGACTTTCTCCCTCCTGTTCCGCTGTGTGAGGGCCTAACTCCCTCGCAACTCCTGACAGATCAAATGGTTGTCGGGTAATTCGATCAAGATTCGATGGTCCAGATCCTCTTCATCAGTGTTCTCTCTCTACTGCCCCCTGAACATGAGAAACCAACAGTCTAGATCTCTTTCACAGTCTTGGTGAATGACAGCTGTGCCTCCTCCCGAATTTCAGCACTTTCTTCCTAGTCTTTGTGAGAATTTCAAATATTCCAAAGGTCTCAACCTTTACCTTATTTATTTTCTGTGGACTCTTCGACTCTGAGCTTCGCCGCACGCATGAAAACATTGTCCCTCCCGAGCTTTGGGTACTCTGAACTCGTCAAAGGGTTTTATACCTTCTACACTCCTTGCAGTTACGACTTTGTGCACAAAATCACTCACCCTCCTAAGCTTATTCTTCTTTTAGAATCTTCGAAGGATTCTTCAACTCCTGCGCCTCTGCAGAGTATTCACATGCACACAAGGGTGCTATCCGACCTAAGATTTCCTGTAGCTTCGACCTCCAAGGAAAACTTGTCTTTTTTTTCCTTTGGCCTCAGATGGAGAATTTGGATGCCCTCCTGGCTATCCTTCCCTCAAGCAACCTCTTGCTGAGAATTTTAGGGTGTTCAACAACCCTATGAAAGGTCCTTCTCCTTGGATTCTTCCTCAATTTGCAGAACTCAAAGAGTTCTATTCTCATGTGCCTATTTGCGCATCTACTCGATGCCCACCTGGCAGAGTATCTTCTTACAGAACGTCCAACAATTTTGTCTTCACCTATGCACCTTATGCACCTGCTCAATGCCATCCTGGCAGAGCTCTCAGAATCCTTAGTGATTCTGTTTCTTTAGTGAACTCTCGGCAGAGTTCTTCCTTTGTACATTCCTTTCACTAGATCAGTGCCCGCCTGGCAGATCTTCACAGAACTCCTCAGAGCTTCTGTCTGCAACTGTGTCTCTCCTACCCAGCCTTGCCTTACGAGGTGTTCAGTAACCTCACAGGTATTTTCTGAGTTGTTGATTCCAGTTCTTGTGCCCACAACACGTCCTTGTCTGAACCCGCAGAACTCAGAAATGCACCTTCTGTGCACGGCTATCAGAACCCACAACGTTCTGTCACACCCTCTTGGTGTGAAGCCTCAAAGACTTCTAACCCTGAAAATCAAACACACTCATGAAAATGCAAACCTACATCATACATCTACAACGTACATTCACATCATATGAAGAACACTCACAGACATTCGTTCAACACATGAAAGGTGCAGGAAAAACTGCTATTTGTATTAAATATGGAAAACGCCTGCATTTTTACAAGGTGTTCCTGAGCACGACCTGTAATAAGGTCTCGGCTCCTTCTCTTCTGCTCTCTACTCGTAGACTCTCTACTATGAGATACAATTTCCATCCCCAGATATTTTACAGGAGGAGGCTCTTAGAGCGTTTCCCTCCAACCTACCTACCCTATTCAATAGCATTGAATGGGCTATCTAGTCCACCATCTGGATCTAGATCTCATCCTTACAAACATTTAAGGCCGATCTACCCTAATGCCTGCACAAAGGCATGGCTCTATGGCTCAATAGCCTAAAACATTTAATTACATCCATTCAAATTTTAAATGAGGACTGTGCCTCTCTTCATCACGCGATTTGAATGCGCTGACATGATTGGCTGGCCGACTGGCTGATGTGGAGAGATGCTCCTGCATCATACTCCGCAGCTGCAAAATTCATGATCTCCTGCTCATGAGCTTCCCATATCAGTTGTTGAAATCCTCCTGGATCCCAAATCATCCTCTGGAGTTGTTCATTTGCTCCATCTCCCTGCTGCTGTTGTTGCTTCTTCTGTGTTGTTGTTGCTTCTTCTGCATTGTTGCTGCCGCTCCCCTTCTGTTCAGCTTCTCCTCACTAACAGTTTCTGCTGACCGAAACATCAGCTCTCTGATCATGTCGATCTCTTCGTCTAGATGCTGCAATGGTTGGTCTTGTTCATGCAGTCTCCTTGGCTGCAAAAATTTCCGGCACATGGGTAGATCACTGTGATCTCCCATGCCTCCTTCATCAACTTCCAACTTCACTTGTTGGATGTGCATGCCCTGCACTTTCACCCTTCTCTCCAGGGCTTCTATTTGCTCATACAGATCAGTAAAACTAATGATGTCTGCCTCTTCCTCTTCTTCTTCTGCAAATTCCCAGGTTGCAGTCTTTTCAGTCTCCTAGCTGAAAATATTGAGCCATTCCTTAGAATGCTCATCATCCTCTTCTGCTTGGGCAGCTTCAGATATCTTCTCCAATTCTTCTTCCTTGATAGTCGCAACTGGTTGTTCTTCTTCTGTGGTTGTTGCATCTGCAACCCAGATTTCTGCCTTCTCTTGGGCAAGTGGTAGCAATATCCCGATTCGGATGGTGCAAGTTTTTAACTTGTCATCATCTTCATTCACATGGCTTAGTAAACCACATGAATCTTCTTTCTCTGTCAGCTGCACCTGCTGATCTAAATCCACTTCTGAGATCACTTGTTTTGTCAGCTCCTCAGGCTGATTTCGACTCACTTCTGAGTTCATGAGACCCTCAGATAGTCTCATCTACTCATCCCTGCCCATCTGGCAATATGGGATACTTCTACTACCCTCCTGGCAGTCTTCGAGATCCTGCAGTGACCTCATATCATCTCCTACCTGGAAATATGGGACTTCTTTTTCGCCCTTCTGGAAGTTCTTGAGATCTTCAGCTGATCCCATTTTGTTCTCTTCATCGAGAATTCTCCCAGTCTCTATTTCACATATCTGAACCACTTCCTCAGATCCGTCGAGGTTTTTAGCATGCCTCAACCATCCTTTTAACAGCCTTCACTGTCTTATGACCATCAACTCCTTGACTGGCTATTTTACTTTCAACTTCTTCATGGGCCATTCAAACACCCATCTTGATTTGGTATTCTACTGCATCCGCAGTTTAAGATTTTCCATTCTTGCCCTGATGTCGACAAGTTCTTTTTCCCTTTCGGTTGTGCTCATCAGCTCTCGGCTTTTCCTTCCAGTATATCTATGGCCTTCAGTAGCCATATTGTTGTCTCTGTTTACTCTCCTGGCAAATATGCTACTGTCACTCTGCAAATTTGAGTATCCTAGCCTCTCCTATAGCCCTCCTGACTGCCTATCTACTGTTGCCTACCTACAAACAAATCCTCACAGAGTTTCAGTACGCTGTCTTCTTCCTTTGCCTCCCTTGCCTGAAATATACAAGAAAGAATCAAGTTCTGATACCACAACTGACGTTGACGCCCTCACTCCACAACTCACAGGTCGGAAGGTCCACGTCAACACAATATCTTTCCTTTTTCCACGGCCTGAAGAACTCCTAACGTTCTTCTATTTCCTTATCGGGAAATCTACACCCACAGCAATCCTCGTGGGATCCCCTCTTTGCACTTAGGAGATCAAAATTCACGCTTTCGCGAATCCAGTGGTTGAGCGTTGGACTCTCGAATCCCTGAAACCCGACAACAGTCAACGCGGACCTTTCCTCTTTCCTTTTTGGGATTTTCCCTATCGCGATTTCGGCGTTCGCAATGTCAAACAACTTGTCTCGCCGACTCCCGAATCCCGATATGCCGAAACTCCGATGCACTCAGGATTTCGAACTTCGCAACATCGTGAATCCTGATGCAATGAGTTCGGCACTTCACTCCACGAAACTCTAAAATAGCGTTCCACCTATCCACTCGCTGACTCCTCCGTGGCCCCACGTCGTTCCTTTGGCCTTTTCGAAACTTCATTGTTCGCGACGTCTATACGCTCATCTCCGTGAGTCCCAATGTATGAAATGCCGATGGACTCTTGACCGTTGCCACGTGTCCCAACAAATGGATGGCTCAGATCACAACCCGGGATTTTCACTAAGAAGTGACCCGATCCCCTGTCCTCGATATTTTCAATATCCCGATATGCGAAATCCCGATTTGCCAACCCTTTCAGGACTTTCTCCCTCCTGTTCCGCTGTGTGAGGGCCTAACTCCCTCACAACTCCTGACAGATCAAATGGTTGTCAGGTAATTGGATCAAGATCCGACGGTCCGGATCCTCTTCTTCAGTGCACTCGCTCTACTGCCCCTTGGACGTGAGAAACCAACAGTCCAGATCTCTTTCATAGTCTTGGCGAACGACAACTGTGCCTCCTCCCTAATTTAAGCACTTTCTTCCCAGTCTTTGGGAGAATTTCAAATATTCCAAAGGTCTCAACCTTTACCTTCTTTCTTTTTTCCAGACTCTTCGACTCTGAGCTTCACCGTGCGCATGAAAACACTGTCCCTCCTGAGCTATGGGTACTCTGAACTCGTCAAAGGGTTTTATACCTTCTTCACTCCTTACAGTTATGACTTTGTGCACAAAAGCACTCACCCTCCTAAGCTTATCCTTCTTTTCGAATCTTCGAAGGATTCTTCAACTCTTGCGCCTCTACAGAGTATTCACATGCACACAAGGGTGCTATCCGACCTAAGCTTTCCTGTAGCTTCGACCTCCAAGGAAAACTTGTCTTTTTTTTCCTTTGGCCTCAGATGGAGAATTTGGATGCCCTCCTGGCTATCCTTCCCTCAAGAAACCTCTTGCTGATACTTTTAGGGTGTTCAACAACCCTGTGAAAGGTCCTTCTCCTTGGATTCTTCCTCAATTTGCAGAACTCAATGAGTTCTGTTCTCATGTGCCTATCCGTGCATCTACTCAATGCCCACCTGGCAGCATATCTTCTTATAGAACGTCCAACAGTTCCGTCTTCACCTATGCACCTTATGCACCTGTTCAATGCCCTCCTGGAAGATCTCTCATAATCCTTAGTGATTCTGTTTCTTCAGTGAACTCTCGGCAGAGTTCTTCCTTTGTACACTCCTTGCACTCGCTCAATGCCCGCCTGGAAGAGCTTCACAGAACTCCTCAGATCTTCTGTCTGCAACTGTGTCTCTCCTACCTAGCCTTGCCTTCCGAGGTGTTCAATAACCTCACAGGTCTTTTCTGAGTTGTTGATTCCAGTTCTTGTGCCCGCAGCACGTCCTTGTCTGAACCTGCAGAATTCAGAAATGCACCTTATGTGCATGGCTATCAGAACCCATAGTGTTTTGTCACACCCTCCTAGTGTGAAGCCTCAAAGACTTCTAACCCTGAAAATCAAACACACTCCTGCAAATGCAAACCTACAGCATACATCTACAACATACATTCACATCATATAAAGAACACTCACAGACATTCATTCAACACATGAAAGGTGCAGGAAAAACTGCTATTTGTATTAAATATGGCAAACACCTATATTTTTACAAGGTGTTCTTGAGCATGGCCTGCAATAAGGTCTTGGCTCCTTCTCTTCTGCTCTCTACTCACAAACTCTCTACTATGAGATACAATTGCCATCCCTAGATATTTTACAGGAGGAGTTTCTTAGAGCACTTCCCTCCAACCTACCTACCCTATTCAATAGCATTGAATGGGCTGTCTATTCCACCATTTGGATCTAGATCTCAGCCTTACAAACATTTAAGGTTGATCTACCCTAATGCCTGCACAAAGGCATGGCTCTATGGCTCAACAGCCTAAAACATTTAATTACATCCATTCAAATTTTAAATGAGGATTGTGCTTCTCTTCATCACACGATTTGAATGTGCTGACATGGTTGGATGGTCGACTGGCTGATGTGGAGAGATGCTCCTGCATCAGTATTCTACCCGTATAACATCATCGTGCTCCCAAGTCACATATTTATGACTGTACCAGGTCCATTGGACCTTTACTTTCTCTATGGCTCGATTCCAGAGCTGCTTGATCTTCCGGTCCAGTATGCACACGAGATGCACTTGAAAAGTGCATTCTTGCTCAACTTAAATCACATTCCAATCAATAACATGATTAGCATGAGGTATATACTTCTTGAGAAGTGATACATGGAATACATTATGAATATACATTGATGCAGGTAATGCAAGCATATAAGATACATGCCCAATCCTCTCTAGGATTTCAAATGACCCACAATAACCAACTTCCAAGTTGGAACAATTTCCCAACTTCAGGGAACTTGTATTGGCCTTCACTTTCAGGAATAGATGATCACCCACTTGAAATTCTCTAAGAGTTCTACCCTTATCAACATAGATTTTCTTCTTGTCTTGAGCAACCTTTAAATTCTTCTTTATTTTTTACATTTGCTCTTCCATTTCCTTGACAAAATATGGTCCAACCACTGCTCTGTATATTGAGTTATAACAAATTACAGGTGTGTTGCACTTTCTTCCATAAAGTGCCTCAAATGGGCTCATTTTCAGAGATGATTGGTACCCATTGTTGTAAGATAACTCTACCAAGTGTATATAGTCTTCGCATTTTGATGGTTTATCCATCACATACATTCTCAACATATTCTCAATCACTTAACTAACCCATTATGTTTTCCCATCAGATTCAGGATGATAAGTTGTGCTAAAATTCAAATTCGTCCCAAACCCTTTCAATAATCCTTTCCATAATTTTGAGTTAAACTTTGGGTCTCTTTCAAACACAATTGTCTTGGGTATACCATGCAATTTAGAAATTTCCTTCATATAAATATCATCAACGTTAGTTTCTTTGTGAGTGAGTTTCACTGGAATGAAATAGCCAACTTTGGTGAGCTTGTCAACCACTACTATAATAGAATAATCTTTCTTGCTTGTTCTAGGAATTTTGGTGATGAAGTCCATCGTCACCACTTCCCATTTCCAATCAGGAATGGGTAATGTTTGCAGCAACCCAACTGGGTGTCTATGCTCATCCTTGAGATTTTGAAACTCCAAACATTTCTCAATGTATTGAGCAATTTCTTTCTTCATTCTTGGCCAATAATATTCGATCTTGACAACTGAAATCGATTTCTGATATCTTCGGTGTCCAACATAAGGTATGTTATGCATTTCCATCAACATCAGAATTTTCAATTCTTGAGAATTGGGAACATAATTTTTTTTTCTATACCTGAGAATTTCATCATTCCTCGGCTTGTAGTTCTCAATTTTCTGCTGCAAATTACCTTGTTGTAATTTTGCCACTAATTCCTTGTATTGCAAATCTAATTTTGTAGCCTGCAAGATTTTTTCCTTCAAATAAGATTGATACATGTTGATGGTTGTATCATGCAACTCATGCACTCTTCTATTTAGTACATCAACGACCTTGTTCTCTTTCCCTTTGATATAATTTATATCAAAGTCATATTCATTGAGAAACTTCAACCACCGACTATGCCTGTAATTTAGATTTGGTTGTTCAAATAAATATTTCAGACCATGATGGTTTGTCCTCAACTCAAACCTTTTTCCCATGAGGTATTTTCTCCACTTCTTTAAGGCATGCACTATGGATTCCAACTCCAAGTCATGAGTGGAATAATTCCTTTCATACTCCTTCAATTTCTTTGATTCATAGCATACACCATACCCATTTTGAATGAGGACTCCACCAATTCCTTCTTTGCATGCATCTATGCATACCATGAAATATCCATTCGGGTCAACAATCCTTAAAATTGGAGCATTGGTTAATAATTGCTTCAAGTTCTAGAAATGTTTTTCACACGACAATGACCACTAAAACTTCACTCCCTTCTTTTGCAAGGAAGTAATTCGGTGTGCAATCTTTGAGAATATTGCAATAAATATTTTGTAGTAGACATCAAGGCCCATGAATGATCTAAATTATGTCACATTCTTAGGTGATGGCCACCCTTTAATGGGTTCAATATTTTCAAGGTACACTATTATCCCTTCCCCAGATATGATATGCCCCAAATAATGAATTTGGTTTTGATCAAATGAGCACTTTCTCAATTTGGCATACAATTGATGCTCCCTTAACATTTGTAATACCATCCTCAAGTGTTTTTCATGATCATCTTCCGACTTGGAATATATAAAAATTTCATCCAAAAAGACAATAACAAACTTATCTAAGTATTCTCAGAAAACACCATTCATTAAACACACGAAAACAACTGACCTGCATTTGATAACCCAAATGGCACCATTGTGAACTCATAATGACCATACCTAGTTATGAAAGAAGTCTTGTTGATGTATTCATATTTAATTCTTACTTGATGATAACCTGATCTAAGATCAATCTTTGAGAATATTTTTTCTTTCTTCAACTGATCAAAGAGGTCGTCGATCCTTGGAAAATGATACTTATTATTTACAGTTACTTTGTTCAAGTGTTTGAAGCCAATACAAAGTATCAATGTTCCATCCTTCTTCTTCACAAATAAAAATGGGGCACGCCAAGGTGACACACTTTGGTGTACATACCCCTTCTTCAGAAGCTCTTGAAACTACATTTTCAAATCCTTCAGCTCTGGTGTACTCATCCTGTAAGGAGTCTTGGATACCGGAGTTGCTCCAGGCATTAAATTTATAGAGAAATCAATATCTCTCTTAGGGGGTAGTCCTTTTATTTATTTAAATACATCCTAAAACTCCTTTAGAACTACATAATCTTCAATATTTGACACATTATCCTTAGGTGTTTCTTCCATACGAGCTACACATATTTGACATCCTTTTATGTAACACTTCTTCAATTGCAATGTTGATATTTCTAGGATATTTACTTCCCTGGGAATTCCCTGGAATGTCCTTAGGTTCCCTTCCTCATCCAGGTAAGTAAATGCCTTGTTATGACATTCTAAGACATCATGATATTGGTCCAACCAATCCATCAGAATTAGACAGTCAGAGGAACCTAAAGCAAACATCTTCAAATCTTCCTTGGTGTTGAGCCCATTCATTCCCAATTGACATGGCTTAACCAACTCATTAACTTTTCTCTTGGCTTCGGTAGCTAACTGTAACAACAAAATTTCCCATGCTTTCTTATTGGAAAATGAAATATTTCCACCATCTTAGGATCTATATAACTATGACTATATCTTGAATCAATTAAAATCGAAATGGTTTGGTTGTTGATCATACCTTCCACTTCAATAATGTGTGATTGAAAATCTTCTTGCTTGTTGTCCAGGGCTGCATAGATCCTTGGTATTATTTTTCCCATGTCCTCCATTGTTCTAGCTCACTGTACATTGTTAACATCTCTCACGTTTTCACTTCTGTGAGGACAATCTCTATACATATGATCTCCTTTACAACCCCAACATTGAATAGGTGACTTCCTTGGCATTTTCCCACCTATTGCAATCATTTTGGGCTCTCTAGAAGTTGGTCGTAACTGAGGATTATTTTTTAAGAATGACATTTTATTCCCCTTCTTCCTCTGTACCATATTGAACTTCTTCTTGTCTTCCCAAGATTTTTAGAAAATTGGATTTCCTTTATGCTAATCATATAGGCATTTATCTCACCTTATGGTCTCTTCCAATGTATTAGGATCATCGTATTGAATCTTGTCACTGATGAGATATGGAAGCCCACTCAAATACCTTTGAATTTTAACTGTCTCATCCTTGATGAAGGAGACATACTTTAACAGTTCCAAAAATATTCTTCATATTCATCAATGGTCATACTTCCAAGCTTGAGTTCAAAGTAGTCCTTTTTTTTGTCATAATATCTCTTAGTCAAGTATTTATTTTCAAAATACTTCTTGAATTCCTCCCAAGAAACATTTTTCTCTTTAATGTGTTGCACCCGCACAAGATGATCCCATCACATGGATGTCTTTCCCTTGATATGATAGATAACAATTCTTCCTTTTGCATGTGAATAATAATTATGCAATTGGAAGTACTTTCTCATGCCTAGAAACCATGTCTCATCATATTCATCCTTCTTGTGCTCACCATCAAATATAGGAGGTTTGATCTTGTTCATTTCTCCTCGCAATTAATCCACCCCAAACCTCTTTTGATGCTTCCTCACAGGGGATGGACTTGCGTTGATGTGTGTTGTCCTATTGGAATTACTTGGGGAGTGATGGTGATGTATTCTAACACTTCTTTATCTTCCTTTCTCCTTAGGATACCTATGGCTTCCTAATTTGCTTGAGCCATTCTCCTTATCCAATTTATTTTCAATTATGTCCAAGCACTACATTAAATTCACGTTGAAGTCCTCATTCTTATCATTGGATTTCATAATCCTTTCATTATCATCCTTGTGACTTTGGACAACTTTCTGAAAATTTCTTATGGCCTCTACCATATTCATGTTTTCATTCTTTGCTTCTCCATGTCCATTGAATTTTGTTCTTTCAATACCCAAATGGACGTCCATCCCTCTGATCTCATCTTCCTGGCTGTAAGCCCCATGTGCATCTTCCATCCTCTGCACTTTGTGTTGATCCCAATCTTCTCTAGTTGTTGTTAACTCTACAAAATGTGCAAGCAACAAAACTTTGTCAGGATAACTGACTCAACAATTTCATGAAAATATGAACCATTATGGTTCAATAATATATCAAATTACTCTCTTCTGATTTATGAGAAATTGACTATTCAGATCAATTTTCTGGGTGAACATTTATGTTATGTTATCCAATATATTTCCAATGACTTCTCCCTTGCTCAATTCTGAGTCTTGAGCTAAACGTTATGGATATATGAACAATTTGTCTTTGAAAACAACAATTTGACACTAGCCCTCTTTTATTTTGACCAAAGTCTCATATGACCAAGGGCTATGTCCAAGCGCTCAGTTGATATGCACTCATATGGAGCTTCAGGACTTTGGATATCCATAACTTTGGGCTTTAGAGGCTCTTACTACCTCATGCCTTATTTCCCCCGAACATTGAACTAGTGAATCCTTGCACAATACATCTTTGGATCATTGGGGATCCGTTACTTTAGAGATTTAGGACTTCAGAACTTCAGGATTCAGAAGTTCCACCAAATCCACATATTGTTCCCTCTGAACTCCGAACTGGAGAATTCCCGGAGAATTTCTCTCGAGATTCATGCTTCGGGGGTTCTTGCATCAATATACTCACATTCCCCCGAACGTTGAATTTCTAAATTCTTAGGCTAACACTTTGGTGTTTTGTTACTCTGGTGCTCCCCTACTTAGGGATTCAAAATATATTGGAACAAGATACACACATTACCCTGAACGTCAAATTGGTGAACTCTTAGAGTCTTTTCAGCAATCACGCACCAGGGGGGGTTGCTACGTGGAGGAAATGTAGAGAAGACACGTGGCCCAATTGGCGGGTGACACGTGTCAAGTTATAATTGGAACAGAAGGTATTTGAAAATAATGAAATATGATGACATGTGGAAAGCATCAAGTGTTTCCACATCACCCTAGGTGATGTTAGCAGGCCATATCACTCCGTTGCTTTGTGGCTTCAGAACTCTGGGCTTCAGAGGTTTATTCTACAACACCCTTCAAAACTCCCAAATGCCAAGCTTCCAAATAGGTCCACGTCAGTCTAGGTGATGTCATCATGCCATGCCATTCTAACATTCCATGAATTTATTACTTTGGGATTTGGAAGATTTCATACCCACGTACTTGATAAATTCTGAGTGATGAACTTCCGAACAGTTGTTCCCCGGAGCTTCGGGACTTTGGGGCTCTGGAACTTCCAAAAACTTCTCATATACACACTCTTAAACTCCCGATCATTGAGATTATGAAATCTCGATCAGTTCCATGTCATTCTAGGTGATGCCATCATGTCGCGTCACTCTGGTGCTCTGGGCCTTTGGAGAATTCCACGCCAGAGCACATCAAAACACCTGAAAGTCAAAATTACGAACAAGTGTTCCCCAAATCTTAGGGACTTCAGAACTCTGGGAATTCCAAACTTTGGGATTTAGAGGATTTTTCTGTTGAACACCAACCCACCCCCGAGCTATCGGATGCTGAAATTTCGAACACTTGCTAATCTGTGGACACATGTCTCCAATAATGGATGACCTGTATTAGTTCTGGACTTAGATACTTCAGAGAAAACTCCACTCCAGGAAACCACAAACTGATTTCCATGAACGTCGAAATGTCAAACCACTTGGGGGATCCAATGATCCTCCTTCTCCCAAATGATCTATGGTGTATATCCCCTCTGGGACTTCAGAGCTTTAGGGATTTTGCCTCCTTTTTTCAAAATCTTAAAATTTTCCGAAGAAACTAAGTCCGAAAGACTTGAAGGTTAACCACCATGCTTTTTTCCCAGATATAACGACTGTGAAAGATCTACCTTCTCCCAAACAGATCCGATGACTCAAATCTAAACTTTGTGGCCCCAAAACCATAGTTACTATGGTTTCTTTCCTCTGTTGGCTTCCTTGAACTGCTAAACCTCTTGAGATTTCAAACACAGTTAAGGTGTTCTCTTAGATCCCTCTTAGCACTCATGGACGCTCTGAAACTCGATTTTTTTCCATTTCAACAACAATTCATTCTAAAAATTTTGCTTCAATTTCCACTTATACGGCCCATCCAGGCTCAGTGTTGAAAACCGAGGCTCTAATACCATATTTTAGCATACCCCAGGCCTCCCCGGTCGGGGTCATGTCACCTAAAACCTTATAATAATTTCATTTGTATATAAATATATCTTTAAACAGACAACACATTATGCTAATACACATATTAATGCGGAAATAACAATAATCCCATACATACAACATATACAATCAATACTCATAAATATAAGACATGTACAATTACACAACATGCAATTGAACGCACAATTGATACTTATATTTTTATAGAATACCACCAACAACGTGCAAACCTTCCATGATCCTCTAATCCTTACACCACGATGCTCATCACTCTCAACAGTGGGTCACCCCCGAGCTGGGACTAAACTCTACCCGGGTAAACAGATTCCTAGGCTAGGCGGAGACAACATGAAGTTACACAATCAACAAGAAGGATATTGTCCCATGAACCAAATCACACTAATAACATACAACCTCTCATTCCCACATGCATGCCCCAAATCCAAATCCTAATTAAATCAAGTAAGGGTTATGGAAACAACAAAGTTAGGGTATAGAACATGTAAGGGATGAAACTACGCTCACTCCAGGAACAACGTTGGCAGCAACAAAATTTAGGTAATGGATGGTACATGTTCAAGAAAAGTATAGGTGTGTTGGGCATAACCGAAAAAGTATGGGATCATTGTTGAAGGTCTGCGTGAGGCATGGATAGGTTCAACTGATGGAGTCAATGGATTCCTACGTGAATGCCTCGGTGAACTTTAAATAATGCGTGGATGAATCAGGGAAATATTGGCTCCCGACGTGAATGGCCGAGTGCCTACGTGAATGCGAAAAAGATGGGAAAACAAACTGATTTCACCACATATATTTGCATGCACCCTAATTGACACATGTCTCTCTAGGATATTTCTTCTCTCCACTTGGGATTCATTCCCTCTTCCATGAGACTTAGGATAAAATAATTATCCTCACCATAGTCTTTAGGAAATAATAATATAATATTCTCTTGGAGTTAAGCCCTCAAGTTTATCCCTTTTTCCTGGTCTCCTAGCCCTTCCTTTCCCTTCCTAGTGGAGCTTAGTCCCCCATACTCTTTTATCTTGGTCGGTCTACATGCAAAAATGTATGAATATTAATGATATGAGTGTTTACATATACAAAAATAGGCTCATTGGCCTTAAGAATCTAGGCTCTCCGACCTAATCATCACATAAGCCTCCTAGATTATAATCACTTGGTTCACCAGCCTATAAAACATGCTTACAATTCAGTTGGGGCTCGATCTTGGAGTATCACAATGGCCCAAGACTGGAATAAATCCAAGTGATTATGAATCTAAAATATTTATTATCTTCATGTCAATAATCTACCAAGATAGGTGGAAAAACAATTAAAAAGATCAAAATAAAAAAATATTTTCTACACAACTAGTTTTTGGATTTCATAAGGATAATGAGACAAGAAAAGATATTAAAACTACATAATAAAGGAAACAAAAAGGATGTGGTTGGGTATCATGGTCAAAGTATATATTCCACTTTCCTCCACATCAATGGATGAGATAAAATCCATTTAACTATTCTATTCAAGGTGTTCTTGGAACCGGGGCAAACAAAACAAACAACCAATCACGTGTAATCACATGCTAACTAAAGGACATGATTCACCCTGTCACACAATTTTTCAACCCACTATAATTACTCAAATCCACCCAAACAAGTTGAAGAAATCTGTTGCAATGTAAACTAACGGTGCTTTAAAATGTACGACGAAGAAACTAGAACTCTTAAATGGATCTGGAATTTTTCTATGTTTATGCACATACACTCGCATCCACCAAATCTGGGTCCCAAAATCAGCACTTAATTAGAGACTACCAAAGGTATGAATGGTTGTGACATATACTGATTTCTACTTAAATCAATTGCATTCAAAATATAATCAACATAAAATATCCATAAAGAAATTTTGTGTTTCTTATTTTCTACATACTCCAAAGGAGAGAAAAGGAAAGTTCATATTGCATAGGATTCAATAACATAAGTGAATTTCTACCTATCGTATAATTAATTTTAACCACGATTGATATATACTTCTTCATAAAACAATCAAAATTTGATTTTTTTTCTGTAAACTTAACTGGAACTCCTATCCTACCTAGATTTTAATTCAACATCAAATGTAAAATGTAAATAAAAATAGTATTCTATAGGCATCATTAGTAAGTAGAAAAAAAAATTCAAACACCAAATTTATAAACCAACTTGGAGGAGTGATTTCCACCCAATTGTAGACAATCCACAACTGACAACACCCTGTAGCCAAGCTCTGATACCATCAGGATGGAGCATGGATAAATTAACTTTGAAATTTGGATTCAAACCAATTTTTTTTATTGCTGGTTTATTGACTAGAGAGAAATACTAAGGCACCTACATACCTTCCCCACACACTACAGGAGAACCTCCTGCTATTCTATTCAGTACCCACTGAAATTACTCATTCTCATGCTATTAAGTGTGTGCATAGAAGGTCCAGGTTGTTATCTAATGTTCCAACATAATTCTTCGTGTTTTCTTTCATTTTCCTCAAGGTGTACAAGATTCAATTCATGGTCGGTTTGTTTTATCATGGGCTTGTATCTACTTTTTTATGATACTACTAGGGAGAATCATGGATAAATTAAATCTAAAATTCAGATTCAATCCAATGTTTTCTACTATTGGCTTGTCATCTTACTGATGACAAAACAACACTAAGGCACCTACATACCTACCCCACACAACATAACGAGCACCTCCTTCTCTGTTATACAATACCCAAAAAATTGTTCATTCTCATGCTATTTAGTGTGTGCATAGAAGGTCCAGGTTACTATCTCAATTTTCAGTAGAATTCTCCATGGTTTCTTGGATTCTCCTCAAGGTCTACAAACTTCAATTAATGGTTGTTTTGGTCTATCATGGGTTTGGTTCTTTTTTGTGTTGTTGTCTAACCTCTCAAAAATATCTTCCATATCTTTTTCTAACAACCCGGTGGCACAAGGGAAGACCCAAGGTTAAACGCTTAATAACACACCAACAAAACCCCGACTATTGGCCCTTTTGAAAACACTTGCGAAGCAGGTGATGTCTCACCAGAGGTAGAAGTAGTGGGGGTTACAATACACAGGTGTTTGTAACCAGGATGGGACACATATATGTGATAATAACACTTCATAGGGTATTCTGTTTATGCTTAGGAAGTGTCATACATTAGTTTATTCACCTTATGGACATCACAGAACATACCTAAGATAGATATAGTGCAGTAACAACAAATATTAAGCACTTCAACCACTTAGCACTTAGCACTATCAATCATATCTAGTATTCTAACATAAGCAAATCATTAAAGCAACATACATATGTCCATTACATATGTAATCTAAGCACTAAGAAAGACATAACAAAGATAATCATTGCACCAAGAAAACCATAAGACACCATATGTATGTGGTTCACCCCAGTGTGGGTATATGTCCACCAACCACTTCGCCTCTTTATTAATTGTTTGAATCTTACATTCATTCAATCCTGTTCACTAAGCCATAGAGTCAAAATTCACACTGGATAGGAAATCTATGCAGTGATCACCAGATCCTCTTTCCAAAACTAGGTCAAAGAACATAGCCAAATCTCTCTCAAGCACAAAGCCTTGACCCACATACATTCCCTTACACAAATCCACTTGAACAACTCTCACTTAGCTCCAAAAAACACTTCTACTTCCACCATACATTCTTCTTTTATTTATACTTTTACAAACACTTACAATAGGGACAAACATGGGAAAACCCCATGGGCCGACATCCCATAACCCATTACAAAAACCCTAAAGAACCCCTTACTGGGTCCACATAGACCGAAAAATAAGTGAGATACACGATCTCAGCTCTGCCTGGGCGCTCCTTGTTCTACCAATGTGTCAAAGTCCAAAAGTGGTCCAACTCTGACCAATGTTTCCTTAAAACTTGGTCGAGGGCGAAGAGGCACCCAACACTCACCTGTGACTTGTCCCAAGTCCTTGAGCTTGACTCAAGCTACCTCTAATTGTTGCTTCACTTGAGACTCCTGCTCAGCGAGCTCCTGTATCATCTTCTCTATAACAGGCCCTTCGAGGTGTTGTTCTATTGATGCAACGACTTGGTCCAATTGTGAGCCCTGTCCATCAATCTCTTCGAACACCTTGCAGGATTCATCCTGCATAGGTTGCAGCTTCTGCATGACTTACAATGCCTTTCCCTAGAGGGAAGTATTATTTTGTTGTACTATGCACTTCTCCTAGGATCTTTTCATCCTTTCTATTGCAGTGAGAAGCTTCATCTATGCCTGCACTTAAAATGCATGTTGTTGCACCTCCTATAATTGAGTTTCTATATTTGTTAGTTCTCGATCCTCAATGAGGCGTTCATATGTATGTGCACTTCTATCACTCATTTGTTTACATTTTGAGGTGAGGTTTCTTATCCTTATTAGTGTGTTCTTAGCGGTATTTTCCCTCTGGTCACGCACCTCCTGCGGGGTGCTCGGTAATATTTAGGCCTCCAAATATGTTATCCTGGCCTAAAGCTACTGAAGGGTCTCAGCGAGATTCACTACTTGAGCCTCGAACAACTCTTGCTCCTCATGATCCAAGCCTGGAACAGAGTGATATGATTTACTCACTACTTCTTTGACCATGGCCCTCTTTGCGAGCAACTTCTCCTTTTCTCTCTATAGCTGGGATTTATCCTTCTGGAGCTTCGCCTGAAGCTCTGCTTTCTCACTTTCTTGGGCTTCTACCTTGTCCCGCGCTTCTCTTAATTGCACTAGGACTCCATATTTCTCTTGTTTTAAGGCTTTTGTAGCCTTCTCCTTCTCTTCCCAGAGTCTCTGAAGTTAAGCTTTTGTTTCCTCCACTAGTCTTCTCAATTGGGTTGCTTCATCCCCTAATTTTTCAATCTATGACGAGGAAGGTGCAATAGGTACTGGACGGACCAAATGAACATCTTGTTTTACTTCCTTCAATTCCTTCTCTATCCTTCCATATAGCTCGTCTTGCTTCTCTACATATCTCTACAATATGTCCTCAGAAGAATCCTCTATATATCCATGGACCAGACTGATATCGTCCTCCATGAGCGTGGCCTCCAACTAGGGCTTATTAGCACGTGTCTTCTTCCTGGATAAAGTTTTCTGCAGGGAAACCTTCCTCTTTTGTGGTGTTACTATTTTAGTAGGAGGGTGTTCAGGTGGAGTAGCTCCTCCTCCTCCTTTCTCTTCTCCTTCATCCCCTCCTCCCTGTCCTTCTACTTCATCTTTTTCTCCTCCTTCGAGTGAGCCAGACCCGTTATCTTCAGAAGCGTGGTCCTCCTCATCAATTTCTATATCCTGGAATTCCTCCTGCATTTTCTTCTTCTTCATCCCACTGGACTATCTGACATGCTCAATCCGGGTGACTATGGGGCTTCCTATGGTGTCAGTGTCAGAGAGTTCTACATCAACAAGAGGTACAAGAAATTCCTTTGGCCATTCCTTTTTAATCTGCTCCATGTCTTCATCTATTAGCTTGTAGTACGACTGTAACTCTTCATGTTTATCATCTTGACGCATAGTGATGTAGATGAAATGAGGATCTACGCAGAACTTTGCTATTGGTTTGTACTGGTTCAGGGTGTGCAGTGTCATGCACATGAATGACTCAATGGAAACCTTCAACTATTGATAGTATGCATGAAACATGACATTGGACTACCACTACTTCGTCATGTCGTTGGTATACCATAGGTTTAAAAACTGAGTGACCAACAACTCCGAGGGTTCGATCTTTGGGAAGGTGGCTCCTTCAGGAATTTTCCAAGAGAAAAATGAAATCAAAATGATCAGCTAGCTGTAGTGAAATTCATATCCCAAATCTCGAGCTTCACAACAATCCTTCTCCATCTCATTGATGAGGTAGTTCACCCAGTTCATCTACATGCCCTCCACACATTTTCCTGCGAGGTCCGGCACAAACTCGGTGACCTGTGTGGGGCGTCTTTTCCTTATGATATTTACATCTATGATTTGGAAAGAGAGGCACATTGTGCCATCCTATATAGAGGCTACCTTTTAACCACACTTTTGTTTCTCTACTTCTCTGTAAGATTCCTTGATGTGTTGTGCTAGGGAACAGTCTGAGGCCTTCCCTGGATAAAATTGTTGAGGTTCATGTCCCTTCACACTCAAGACTGTAATTTGGTGGATCAACATTAGATCCACAGTAATCCTTCGGTCGAACCATAGGTATTTGCCATGATAGCATGACAGGAGGATTTTAACGCAAGTGTTAACCTCCTGGTGGCAGACAAAATGGTGGATCTTAATTACATTCAGCACAGTGGACTACGCCAACTCCTTAATCCATGGTTGTGAGACGAGGTGAGGCTTATTTCCAGTTGTCTTCATCAAGTAGCGGTGGAGTGATAACATATCGTAGTTCTTCATGTCGCCTAAATTGAATTCGTTGTTCTTAAGTAGAGGGATTTGTTCTAACTGACTCATGACTATGGGTATTCCTTTAGGAATGTATGCAGTAAACACATTCTACTCATAATCTCACGGGATGCTATCACGGTTAACACTGCCAACCAAAGGTGGGATATACTCGGGTGGGATCGACGGGATCTTCTTCGCATTAGCCAGATCACCGCAGTGCTTAATTCATTGTTCAGTTCTGGGGTTGACACGACCATAATGACTTCCAGTCGAAGGGGAAGCCTACAGTCCCCTAGTCGATGATGCCTGGACACCTTCAGATATTGGTTTTTCGGCCATTATCTTCTTAAGGACCTCCTCGATAGACTTCTCTAGTTCACTAGGTTTGCCCCACATTCTAGTTTTTATCAAACATGCGAGATAGGAAAAAAGATAGGCGAGGTCTAGTTTTAGATGACACAGCTCAACACTTGGACAATTCTTTGTTTATCTCAGTCAACCATGGGTAGAAAAAAGTGGTCCCGACGCAGTGACCAACGAGTTAAATAAGCGAGGTATCGTAACGGATCTTCCAACAGCCTGAAAATGCCTTCATCAATGTAAATATATCCATTATGGCGTGGTCTCAACATCCAAAAGAGGTCCATCATCCTGTAAATTCATTTTATAACCATTCTTGAGTGTCTTTCTAACAGCCGGGGCATCTCCAATGGTCATCTAACTTTTCCAGGGAGAAGTCTCATTCTGCGTGGTCCTGTTGTTCCAGCAAGATTCAAATCCTACGAACCTGCCTCCTGCAAGGTTCTAGTGTGAGAAGCATTACATCTCGTCTCTATATCTCCTTGTATATTTTCTAACTTAGCTTTCTTTTTATTGTGATCCCTTGCCTTCTTCCATGTTATTTGTGTCTCTCTAACTATTTTGGGAATCCTCTTTCCATTCTTGTTCTTATTTTCTCCTAGTGTAGTGACTTCGCACTAATGATGTTCCCTCAAAGGGTTTGAAGTTAATATCCCTTCTCTTATCACTTCCTAGGTGGATATACTTCTTTCTTGCATAGATAGGTTCTTCAAGCCTTCTTGCATTATTTCAACCTTGACAACTAATTCTCTTGCCTCCTGCATTGTTACCTTGTTCTGTTGCTTTGACTCATCCTCTCATTCTTCTATTAGTCGATCTATTTTTCTAGCTATGAAATCCCTTAGTTCTTGCTTTTTCTTTTATGTGGCTTCTTCCTCTGCTTTCCTTCTGATCTGATCTTTCTCAATCCAAGTCTTACCTAACAAAAGTTGGAAAGGGGCATTGTCCCCAACAATTTTAATGACTTCAAATTCTTCTTCAGTTGATGTTCTATGAATAATAATAGGTACATTAGTAACTCTTCCACTTCCACATAGGGTTATCATATTTGCCTTAAACAAGCCTATTCTTCCCAATGAAGGTATTACAGTAGGTTTTCCCAAAATTTTCCAAGTTTCTTCTGTCATAATATTCACTTGTGTTTCTTCATCGACGACATAGTCTATGTCGAAGTCTTTTATTCTTTCACTTATGCATTGTTTTACTTTCAGGATCTCTGGTAGATTGACATCTTTGTGAACATCCACCATTTATTTCAAGTCTCATAATGTAGTCTGAACTTTCTCTGATTCTTTCTCTTTATGACTCTTTAACATGCCCTTAGTCTCTTGACTTTCTTCATAGTTTTCTTGCCTTACGTTCATCCTTTCGACTTTAGAATCATCCTTGGGTAATCCTCAACCTCATGACCAACAATATTACAACAAAGACAAATGGGACCTGTGTCAGGGTATTCCTTAACAAGATGTCTCGGTCTTCTACAGTTATAACACAATGTCAATCCTCTTTTTCTTTTAAATGTTCCCCAACCTCTTTTGTACTATGCACTAGGATCACAGTGTTGGACCTGCAATCTGCAAAAAATAATTCTAGGTTCATGTATCCACTTGTTAGTCCAAAAACTCTTTTTATGCATAGGAATAACATATATTTCTTCATTTCCATCAACTCTTTCTTTTAAATGCACCCTAGCCTTCAGACTAGGACATAATCTGTTAAACATACTTAAATTCATGCTTTCGAAACAAAAAATTTCACTTATCTTACTCTTGTCAAAGCACAAAGATTTACCTCTTTTCAGATCTTACCTCTTTCTTCAGATTGGATTTCTTTCTTAGAAAAAATATTTGCAAGTCAAGTAGAGTACTTCGGACTTCAACAACAGATCTACGCACATAGCTTCTCTTTTCCTTTACTTCAGTTCCAAAAAATCACAGTTTCAGGTCTCGGGAATGGAACCATTTTTTGGCACAAGGGCAGACCCAGGGTTCAAATATTAAAAACGCACCAACAATACCCCGAATGCCAGCCCTTTCAGAAACACCTGCGAAGCAGACGAAGTCTCACACAAGGTAGAAGCAGGGGGGTTACAGTACACAGGTGTATATAACCAGGCTGGAACACAGATCTGTGATAATAAAACTTCACAGGGTATTCTGCTAACACTTAGGAAGTGACATACATTAGTTTTTTCACCTTATGCACATCACAGAACATACCTAAGATAGATCTAGTGGAGTAACAAAAAATATTAATCACTTCAACCACTTAACACTTAACACTCTGAATCATATCTAGCATTTTAACATAAGCAAAGAATTAAAGAAACATATATATGTCCATTACATATCTAATCTAAGCACTAAGAAATACATAACATAGACAATCATTGCACCAAGAAAACCATAAGACACTAGATGTGTGTGGTTCACCCTAGTGTGGGGCTACATCCACCAACTGCTTCACCTCTTTATTATTCATCTGAATCTTACATTCATTCTCTCTTGTGCACTAAGCCACAGAGTCAAACTTCACATTGGACAAGAGATATGTGCAGTAAGCACCAGATCCTTCTTCCAAAACTAGGTCAAAGCACAGAGCCAAATCTCTCTCAGAAACAAAGACTTAATCCACATACATTCCCTTTCACAAAGCCACTTGAACTACTTGCACTTAGCTCCAAAAAACACTTCTACTTCTACCATACATTCTTATTTTATTTATACTTTTGCAAAACCTTACAATAGGGCCAAACATGGGAAAACTCCATGGGTCGACATCCCATAACCCATTAAGAAAACCCTAAAGAACCCCTTACTGGGTCCATATAGTCCTCAAACTAAGTGAGATCCATGATCTCAACTCCGCCTGGGATCTCCTTCTTCGACCAATGTGTAGAAGTCCAAAAGTGGGCCAAGTCTGACAAATGTTTCCTCAAAACTTGGTCGAGGGCCAACACAAATTCCTTCTCCCCATTTTAATTTTTCTTATGCATGTTGGAAAGAGAATTAAAAATTAACTTCTCTTCTTAGTTCCAAGAATGTAGGGGAGAAAACTTGATAAGTTTTAGGAAATCCCAGATTATATAGATGAATTTGTTTCCTCCACTCCTCTTAACTTCGTTTTTCTTTGAAATTCAAATTTAAATGGGTGAGGTTTTAAGGTAGTATAGGTAAATAATTTGTTATCATTAACCCCCCTTAAACCCCCACAAATTCCCCTCTTGTGGTATCATATCCTCTATAGGTGCTCAAGCTCGCCTGATCTTGGTATTTCTTCTTTATTAAATGAAAAATACAAAATTTACATTTCACAATACCATGGTATATTTGTCCCATGGAATTATTGTAATAGATTTATAAAGTAATCACACAAAGTATATAAGTATTTAATTACTATAAATAATTGAAAGAGTAAAATTTGGGATATTACATCCCCTCCCCTAGCTTGGAATAACACCATCATGGGTGCTCTTTATTGAAACAATGTCTATGGAGAAAACATAGATGGATATGCCTCTCTCATGTCATACTCCATCTTCCAGGTGGCCTCATTTGGACCAATGTGCTTCCAATGCACTTTTACTCGAGCGATTGATCGGTTCCAGAGCATTGTGACTTTTCTATCTAGTATGCACAGGAGTTGTGGATGCAACTCTCCCTATGACTTCACCTAGATAACATTCCAATAAATAACATGGTTAAAAATCTTGTACATAAATTTGAATAAAAGATACATGAAAAGCATTATGTATTTTAATATTTGTAGGAAAAACAAGTTTATAAGATAATGGTCCTATCGTTTCCAAAATTTCAA
Organism: Picea sitchensis; assembly: GCA_010110895.2. NCBI lineage: Eukaryota > Viridiplantae > Streptophyta > Pinopsida > Pinales > Pinaceae > Picea > Picea sitchensis. The sequence goes on along the minus strand of SNQJ01S0024797.1, from coordinate 66,722 downwards.
ATGGTCCACAATATCTAGGTGAAAGTTTGGTATAGGATCCAAGCTTCATTGAACTCTTTTTCAATTTCACTTTAAGATACACAATCTCTCCGACTTTGAATTATTTATGTGTCATGTTCCTATATGCATAACTCTTTTGTCTGTCTTGGGTTATTTTGAAGTTTTGTTTGATTTTGTTGACTTCTTTCTCCATGTATTTCAACACTTATGGGCCAAGTGTGATTCTATTTACTGGTCCAACCGATATTTTAGGTGTATTACACCTTATTCTATATAGTTCCTCAAAAGGACTCATCTTTAAAAATTCTTTGTAACCATTATTATAATAAAATTTGACTAGATGCAAGTACTCCTCTCATTTCCTTGGTTTATTCGTGATGTACATGAAAAACATGTATTCTAGTATTCGGTTCATCCCTTCATCCTTCTCGTCTGACTCTGGATGATAGGAAGTGCTTAAATTTAACTATGTACCCAAGCCCTTAAACAATCCTTTCCAAAATTTTGATGTAAACCTTGATTCTTTGTCAGATATGATCATGGTAGGTATTCTATGCAATCTGAAAATTGTATTCATGAAAATATTTGCAACAAAGAATGCTTTAAATATGGACTTTATACAAATGAAGTGAGCAGTCTTGCTCAAATTTTCAACTATAATGTTATTTCATTATCGTCAGAAAAATTGTGATAAAGTTCATTGTGATTACTTCCCATTTCCATTCAAGAATGGGTTAAGAATGCAAAAAACCTGATGGATGTTTATGTTCTACTTTAACTTGTTGACATTCCAATAATCTTGTTATATAGTCAACAATTTCCTTTTTAATTCCATGCCAAAAATACCAATTTCTTACTATAGTAATCATTTTCAGATAACCTGGATGTCCTGAGTAAGGGTTCCTTTGTGTTTCATCCAAGATAAGTTTATTTAACTCCTTTGCATCAAGAATGTACAATATATCCTTATAGATCATAAATATTTATTCAGTGATTTGATAGACATCAAATGATTTGTTTGATGTATTTGGTTGTAAGTCTTCATTTACTTGTAGAAATTACTCACGCTTAAAAAATGATTGTTTTGTCTTGGACTTCAGATCATATTCACAAGTGATCATAGTTTCCAAGTGTATAGTCTGCATACTCATGCTGAGTGTATATGATAACTTATATTATTTTCCCTTTATGTCTCTAATTTCAAAATCATATTCACTGATGAATCCTAGCCATATATTATGTCTAGCATTCAAGTGAGGTTGATCAAACAAATGTTTTGATCCACTCTGGTCCATCATCAAAACAACTTTTCTACAAATGAAGTAGTGTCACCATATCTTCAGTGCATGTATTATGGCTGCAAGTTATAGTTAATGGGTAACATAATCCCTTTCATGTTCCTTCAATTTCCTAGATTGATAACTTACCACATGATTATCTTGCATACAAACTCCACCCAATCTTTCTTTACATGCATGTGTACACACTATGAAGTCTTTGTTTCGATCAACAATCTTTAGTACTAGTTAAATGATGCTTCAATTGTTGAAAGATTTCTTCACATTTAGTAGACCACACAAACTTCACTCCTTGATTTTGCAAAGAGGTTATGGGATGTCCAATTTTTGAACATCATTATATGAGTATTTTGTAGTATCTTGTGAGTGTTTTAAATGACCTTACATCTATCACACTCTTAAAAGTGGGCTAGTTCATAAAGACCTTGATATTTTATGGATCAAATAATATTCTTTGATCTGATATGATGTGTCCCAAATATTGTATCTACATTTTACAGAAATCACATTTACTGAAATTGACATACAACGGATGTTCTCTTAGTGTCTGCAAAACCAATTTGAGATGCTCCTCATGTTCTTATTTTGATTTAGAGTAGATAGGAATGTCATCGATAAATACCAATACAAACTTATCCATATATTTGTTGAAAATGTGAGACACATGAATGTAGTTGATGCATTGATAAGTCCAAATGGTTCCACCATGAAATCATAATGATTATACCTTGTTCTAAAATTTATCTTATCGATATCCTCATCTTTAATCTTGAGTTGATGATACCCTGATCTCAATTCAATCCTCGAAAATACTTTTTCTCCTTGTACTTGATCGAATGGATCATCAATTCAAGGAAAAGGGTACTTGTTTTTCACTGCCACTTTGTTCAACTATTTGTATTCAATGCATATTCTGAGAGTACCATATTTTTTCTTCACAAATAGTAAAGGTCTTCCCGAAGGAGAGACACTTGGTCTAATATACCCCTTTTCTACAAAATATTGTATTTTTATCTTCGGGTCCCTCAACTCATGGCATGAAAAATGTTTTCCCAAGACTGGAATAAATCCAAGTGATTATGAATACGAAAAATTTCTTATATTCATTTCAATAATCTACAAATATAGGTGGAAAAAAATGAAAAAGATCAAAATTAAAATTTATTTTCTACACAACTAGTTTTTGAATTTCATAAGGATAATGCAATAATAAAGATATTAAAACTACATAATAAAGGAAAAAACAAGGATGTGATTGGGTATCATGGTAAAGGGAGATATTCCACTTTCCTCCACATCAATGGATGAGATAAAATCCATTTAACTATGCTATTCAAGGTGTTCTCCATAGTGGGGGAAACAAAACAAAGAGCCAATCACGTGTAAGAACATGGTAACTAAAGGACAAGATTCACCTTGTCACATAATTGGTCACCCTACTATAATTACTCAAATCCTCCCAAACAAAAGGTGTTCTCCATAGTGGGGGAAACAAAACAAAGAGCCAATCACGTGTAAGAACATGCTAACTAAAGGACAAGATTCACCTTGTCACATAATTGGTCACCCTACTATAATTACTCAAATCCTCCCAAACAAGTTGAAGAAATCTATTGCAATGTAAATTAAGGGATCAATATGGACTACTTTAATGTTGAAAGATATTTTGAGAAGGGAACTACTGTATAGGGGCTTAAAAATGTACGACAAAGAAACTCAAACTCTTAAATGGATCTTGAAGTTTTCTTTGTTTATGCACAAACACTCGCATCCACCAACTCTGGGTCCCAAAATCAACATTTAAATTAGACACTACCAAAGGCCTGAATGGTTGTGACATATAAGGCTTTCTATTGTAATCAATTAAATTCAAAATATAATCAACATAAAATATCCATAAAGAAATTATGTGTTTCTTATTTTTAACATACTCCAAAGAAGAGAAAAGGAAAATTCATATTTCATGGGATTCAATAACAAAAGTGAATTTATACCTATTGTGTAATTCATTTTAACCATGGCTGATATATATTTCTTCATAAACAATCATAATTTGAATTTGTTTTCTATAAACTTAACTAGAAATCCTATCCCTCCACAAATACAGAGTTACCTAGATTTTAATTCAACATCAAATGTAAAACAAAAATAAAATAGTATTCTACAGGCATCATTAGGAACTAGAAAAAAAATTTCAAACAACAATTTTATAAACCAACTTGGAGGAGATATTTCCACCCAACTGTAGACAATCCACAGCTGACAACGCCCCGTAGATAGGCTATGATACCACCGGGGTGAAGCATGGATAAATTAACTCTGAAATTTAGATTCAAAACAATGTTTTTTATTGTTGGCTTCTTGATGCAAGAGAAGTACTAAGGCACCTACATACCTTCCCCACACACCACAAGAGAACTTCCTTCTCTGCTATTCAATACCTTAGAAATTACTCATTCTCATGATATTTAGTGTGTGCATAGAAGTCTAGGATATTATCTGAAGTTATAAAAACATTATTCATGGTTTATTGGATTTTCCTCAAGGTCTAGAAGATTCAATTCATGGTTGGTTTGGTTTATCAAGGGATTGTATTTATTTATTTATGATACTACGAGGGTGAAGCATGGATAAATTAACTCTGAAATTCAGATTCAAACCAATGTTTTCTACTACTAGTTTCTTGATGATAGAAAAACACTAAGGCACCTACATACACACCCCACACAACATAAGGAGCACCTCCTTATCTATTATACAATTTATATAGTGGGAAAACACCCCTAAAGACTACACTAGGGTTCTAAAGTGCAAGTAGAGCTAACCATTGAAAGTCTCATACATTTAACAACTATCCTGACAACACCCCACATTCATGCATAAAATACAAAGTATCGGGATCCAGTAGTCCTACCTTAAACTCTGTGTCCGATGTTGGTCTCTTTGCACTTGATCGTTTCTCGACTGCAAATATGCTCCCAAGGATGACCTACATTCACCAAAATAAAAACAAGAAACTATGAACATGCATTCTATATATGAATTAGTGGGTTAGATGTCATAACAAAATGTAAATCAAACATAAATATTAAACACATCATATGGTGGGATGACAAAAGTACTTCATTATATTAATCTCACAAAGTCACTTACAAAATGAGATCAGTGACTTCTCCTCGAACCCAGTCCTGGGCTCCTCTTCACCAAGCTCCAACTGCTTCCACGTATCCTTCTTCTCTCATACTTCTCTCTAGAGAATGGGCATAGGCTTATGGATGAGGAAAAAGGGGCAAGAATAAGGAATTATGGCTCAAAACTCACAATGTGGTTGTAAATTCTTGGGGCAAGGGGGGAAAGCAATATGGGAAGAGTTTCACTGTTGCTATGTTTCACCTTGGAATGAGACCCCAAAACCTCTTTTTATATGCTAAAAAGATTGTTATTCGGTTGGGTGATGAGGTATAGGCAGTCAATTGGTTAGGAAACCACCCAATATCCCGTAAGCTCAACGAATCCCTTGTAGCTTTTTATTTTTTGCAACTTTTATGAGTATACGTGGGTTGTAATGGTGCAACTAGAATATGTACGTGGGAATTAGTGATGCAGATAGTGTACATATGCAATCAGTAGTGGTGCAGGGCATGTACATCTTCAAAAATTTGGTTTTTAAGAAGAGTTATTCAGTATTGGCTTGGCAAAAATAGTAAGTAATATGGCCTACTGCTAGGTATGCATGTCTAGTGCAAATTATGGTTATAACAGATGCCCCCTAATGTGTGAGGTCAGAAGAGCATCTGATGGCTGAAATACATTACAAATCTTTACCAATGTATGAAGCGAGTGAGCCCGGGACCAGAGTTCGAGAGGTGCCATCTACAAAATAACAATTGTCTCACCAAGGCGGGAATACCCATGATCGGGATGAAATAAATCATGGATGCCAATCAAATACAATGCAGATCCATGTCATATAACTATATAAAGTGTATCCGTGAGCAATACACATCATATCTACATCTCAAAATCAAAGTTATACATGTATAGTATCCATCTTCAAGAAGCCAATGATGCTTGATGGCTGGAGATGAGGTCTTCAGAACTCAAGCAACAACTTCAATATCTTCAAAAATTGAGTAGGAGTGCAATGTGAGTGTACAACGTCACTACCCAGAGGTCTTCGACGGCTTGTCGGGGGACAGACAAGAGGATCTTGGTGATCAGGCAGAGAACTTCATTGATTTCAGACAAGAACTTGATTGGACTTTAGGGATGGTCGGGAATGAGGTCAAGAGACAATACAATAGAAAGGCTGACTCAAGTTGGGTAAAACTTCCCTTGGACAATAGCACGACTGATGATCAGACTCAGACAACATGACATTGATATAAGTTCACAATGCAGGAGGCAACACAAACTCTCCATATGTTTTGAAGAATAACCAAACGAAGGAGGAAACAACTCTATGTTACGAGAACAACTTCCTAAGGTCATATTAACTCCCAAATCTTGACAAAAAAATGGAAGGATGTGCTTTGTCCAAGGGTGACTCATTGTACTTCCATAAAAAGAAAATACTTTTCCCATCCTCTTTTTGGGGTATATTTGATTTGTTTTTGTCCTTTTCAATATTTTGAAATCTTGAAAAAGAATAAAATAATTCTACGTTACAAAGCAGGAATGAGTGTCGCAATCATACTAGTTCCAAGCGCAAGGAACACACTAATGCTCAAAGCAAGGAGACATGTGTAGGGAAAGGACACTCGGGAAAATTCCTCCATGGGTCAAGGTGTCAAGACACAAAGGAAAAGTGCTACAAGGCTTGCATATAAGGCATGCTTCACAAGTTCAGTTGAGAGGAACATGGACCCGACATTAGGCCAAAGATGCAAGAATGAAAATGTGATTGATAGGACATAATGATAACGCCCTTCAATGTAATTTTGAACGAGACCAAATAAGGTAAGCATGGTGGTTTTTCATTTTTAGAGAGTCGAAAAAAGTGCAAAAGAAGACTCCATTGGGGTACCTTTTTCAGGGATAGTCTAGTCTAACCGAAAAAGGGATAAATTAGCATCGAAAAAGACATCTATTCAAAACCATTTTAACGAGTGTGACAAAAACAAGATCACTCGACAATATTTTCAACTTGAAGGAGTCTGAAAAGAGCTTAAGTATGGACTCACTACCTTTTTCTAGATTTAGTCTCCTTAGCTCGAAAAAGGTGAAATTTACTAAGGAGAACTCTCTTGTAATATCCCTCAGCCAAACCCAAATGTAAATATAATACAAGTATATTTAAGCTAGTGAGATGTTTAGACATCATTTTTGTAATACACCTTTCATGGCATTTTGTGCACATATATTGCGCAGTAAAGGGATGTAATGTGCCCATTTCTGAATATCGCGCGCAGTAACTAAGGTGCACGCAACCTTAAAGACAGGGGATACAACGCGTAGTAACTAAATAGTGTGCAACCTTGAGGTCAGAGGATACCATGCGTAGTAACTGAAGTGCTCGCAATATTGAGGTCAACGAACCTTTGTGTATATAATATGCATTATAGGTTGGTGAGCCAGTATTATAAGCCAAAATGCTTATGTCTTGGAATTAGGACAGCGTGCCTAGATGTTAAAGGGTAGAGCGCCTATTTTGTATATATCTCATGATTAATATAAAAATACATCGTTGTGTGTAGACCGACCACGATAAAAGAGAAGGGGTGATAGATTCCACCAAATAGGGAAAGGGAGGGCCTAAAGTTAAAAACAGGGCTAAGCTAGAGAGCTTAAAGCTGAAAAGAAATATTATATTAATATTTCTTAAAAACATAAAGTATGGATAATTAATTTATCCT
>SNQJ01S0024797.1:48319-59541 GCA_010110895.2 Picea sitchensis | reverse complement strand
TTCTTAAAAACATAAAGTATGGATAATTAATTTATCCTAAGTCCTAAAGTAGGGGACAAGTGTATCAGAGTAGCTTCCAACATGACAAGTGTCAAGTTGGAAACATGCATACTTATTTCCGAGACTTAGTTCCTTTGGGGGGAATCAACCATTGTGAAAGGGGGATCGACCATTGTGAAAGGGTAATCAACCATTGTGAAGGGGAATCTTACCATTTCTTCCTTCGACCAAAGAACCAGTATCCACGATACATTTCGTCAGTCCTTGAGCTACCTCGTATCTTCCTACCACCATACTTAGACCAGATTGATATCCATTCATGTTGGTGTACATGTCCTCTTGGGAGAGGGATTGAATAGGCAGGTTGTCATGCCCATGAGCAATTATCTGAGTGAGGGAATTGTTGAGGATCGATTTCCTAAAGGTGATAAACTGCAGCTACAACACTCTAAGACTTCCAGTCTGGCCTGTTGTTGAAGCCCTAGAAGGGAAGAGGGGCAGCTGAAGGACTGTTGAGCAGAGAAGGCATAGACTTCCTTGGGTGGGATAGGCATGTGGGGAACAAGAGGTTGTCGGTTGTGGTTGAGTGAACACCTAAGAGGGAGTATTTCCTTTTGACCATGAACCTTTATCCAAGTTAGGAATCCCTTTCCCGGGTGGAGTCTAGTCCCAGCTCAGGGGTGACTCACTGTTGAGAGTGACAAATAGTGTAGTCTAAGGCTGGGAGGTTCATGGATGGTCTGCACGCAGTTGGTGACATTCTTACCAAGATAAGTATCGGTTTTGTGTTGAATTCCATGTTGCATTGTAATTTATGTGTTATTTTATGGGTTTTATTTCTTGTGTGAGCATAACTATCCATATGTTTAAGGATATACCCTATATACGCTACATGTTTGTGTTCACTATTAAATCAGTTTGAAAATCGTATAAAATCGTATATTTAGAGAACACAACTATTTGTTTATATTTTATATGTGAAGCTTCCGCTAGAGCATTGTATGTATATGTTTAATTGCATGAAGTTCAGTATGTATGTATGCCTATGTGTGTATATACGTATTTAGAGAAAGAAAAATGTTATGTGACATACCTCAGTTGAATATTGGGTGTTACATTATGTTGTCAGAACTAAGCTAAGTGTCTGAGTAAGTGACATTCCCTGGTTAGTGGGTGGACGAGGTGTGTTACAGTATGGTATCAGAGCAGTCAGTTTTCGACATTGAGCCTGAATGGGCCAAACCAGTCGAATGGAGATGAGATTACGGTATGGTATCGATTACAGTATGGTATATAGTATATTGTGTTTATGGAAAATTTAGCCACCGCACGGAAGAATAATATGTAGATATGCATGCGCTAAATTTGTCATTGCGTGGAGTGAATACACATAGTAAATGTGCACATGGTGTGGGAAGTATTGTGAGGCACAATAAAGTTTGGTTGGTGCACACACAATAGGAGTATGTGTTGTATTGCTACAGTGCAGGCAAGGGTGCACATAGGTAGTTTTGCATAGTAGCGATAGAGTATTCGATGGGGCATATAGATTATTGTACGTGGTAAGGCATATTGAACTTTAGAACGATACAATGCATAGAGTGAAATGCATGTGGAATATCCAAGTTCGATACCGAAATAGTGCGCAGAGGATATTGGCATGCAACATAGAACTAGTTTGTGCAAGCTATTGGCACGACGAAGAGGAAATGTATAGCAGATACAGGTCTGCAAAAACATGATTTACCTTATAAAGTCGTTTGCACGATAAATAAAGGTACACAGATTGAATTTTATGTGTGAAAAATCATCTGAAAAGATAATTAAGACGACGAGCATGAGTCTAATTAGAAAAAATTTACATAGTATTCAAAGAAAGAGGAATACACAACTACATTGAAGTATTATTTAAAATGAGTCAAGCGAATGAGATGAATTCTAGGTTTTATTCAAATGGTTGAAAGTGAAATATAAGTTACAAGAAGACACATAATATTAAAGGAAACAAGATTCGTAACATCATCAATGAAATCTTGTCTTAAGCAATACAAAATATGCTTTTGCGCTTATATATTCATTCAAAATCCAAAATTACAAAAAGGGGATGATTTAAAATAGCAATGGCCCTATTCAAAGAGACCGTACAAGAACATGTCTATCATCTCTGGAGATTCCTTACCTATGCTATCATCTATCCAAAAATCGCTGAAATATACTCAATTGTATTGAGGGCTCATTTCATCTTAGCTAGCTCCTCCTTTAAAAAATCTAACCAGACCGGTTGATTCTCTCCAACACTCTCACCCGCTTCAGCGATGAGTTCTTTATTCTATCGCTTGCTTTGTTTCTTCTTAGCAGCTGGTATGTTGATAATCAGATCCCTCATGATTGGATTCATCCTGATTTCCAATATCGAATCAGTAACAGGTACTATGTGAAATTTAGTCGCCAGTATCTGTGCGAATACCTTTTCCCTTGTACTCACAGGAAAATTTAGCATGTTTCCTGAATAACTAGTCTCTTTGGATTTAATTGGGTCCATATACCTCAGTTTTGTGGACACCAAAATACATTTGCAGAGATTATAAGTTCAAACCAGTTTGGAGACTGCTCGTTGATGGATAAGATGATGCTTCCATACCCAAGAGTTGGTAATTATAGAACCTCAATCATGAATCCCTTACAGACTTGCACACAAGTGCAATGGGTTTCCATGCTCGGCTAATCCAATTCAAATGATTAAAATTTTGATTTTGTTACATGGCGGCATTCACCTAACTCAAATGGCGGTGATGTACGAGCGAATGAGACAGAGTGATCTGACTAACCATCAGTCATCCCACGAATGGTGGATTTGACATATTGAAGAACGTGACATCGAAACTTATGCAAAAGTGGTTTCGACAAACCACCTTGCACCCGATGTATCTCTGCGATGACATAGTGCTTGCTAATTTATCAAAACTTGGGTTGTGTCTGAGAATTGTCATGGAGGCAACACCAAGAAATTAGAAAAGATAATTATGATATAATTATTGAGCCGAAATAGTTCATATTTCTTGTGGATTGTTGATTTAGTTAAACTAATAATTTTTAATGGATTCACATTTTGCAGAACTAACAAAAACTAGATCAGATCATATCAGGTACTGAGTCCATAAGAATGGAAGAGACACGAGGAAACTATAGTCAACAAGATGAGAGTAGAGCGATGAATGTCCATTTGGACATTGAAGGAACAAACTCCAATGGACATGGAGAGGAAAGAGATGAAAACCTGAATATGGTAGAGACTATTAAAAATTTGCAAAAGGATGTCCAAAGCCATAAAGTTGATAATGAAAGACTTAGGAGAGACAAAGAGCATCAGGATGACTTCAACACGAAGTTATTGCAAAGTCTGAACAAAATAGAAAAGAAATTGGAAAAAGAAAGTGACTCAAGAAAATCTGGAAGTCACAAACCTTCGGATGAGAAAAAGAGATCAGGAAATGTTAGCAGACACCACCATCACTCCCAAAAGAATTCCAAAAAGAGAGCAGGTAGCAGCACAAGTCCATCCCCTATCAGAGAACATAAGAGGTCTAGGGCGGATGAGCTACGACAAGAAATGAACAAAATCAAACCTCCTACATTTAATGGTGAGCACAAGAAGGATGAAGATGCAGAAACATGGTTGCTGGGAATCAAGAAGTATTTTCAATTACAAATTATTCTTCCCATGTAGAGGGTAGAATTTCCATCTATCAACTCAAAGGAAAGGCATCCATGTGGTGGGATCAACTTGTGCAAGTACAACACATTAAAGAGAAGAGTGTTACTTGGAGGGAATTTAAGAAGTATTTTGAGAAGAAATACTTGACTAAGAGGTATTATGACAAGAAAATGAAAGAGTTATTTGAACTCGAACTTGGAAGTATGACCATATATGAATATGAAAGAAGATTCCTAGAAATGTTGAAGTATGTCTCCTTCATCAAGGATGAGATAGTTAAAATTCAAAGGTATTTGAGTGGATTGCCAGCATTCATCAGTGACAAAATAAAATATGATGATCCCAAGACATTGGAAGATATCGTAAGGCGAGCTAAATGTCTATATGATCAGCATAAAGCAAGGCCAACTTTCCAAAAATCTTGGGAAGAAAAAAAGAAGTTCAAGGTGGATCAGAGGAAGAAAGGATTTAAACCATCATTCTTCAGAAATAATCCACAGGCACCACCAACTTTTAAAGATCCCAAAATAATAGAGGCAGAAGGCCAAGGAAACCACCTATTCGATGTTGGGTTTGTAAAGGAGATCATAGATTCAAATATTGTCCTCACAGAGGAGAAAAAGGAAGGACTATTTATAATGTACAACAAGTTGAAACAATGGAGCACATGGGCAGAAATGTGCCAAGGATCTATGCTACCCTGGATAACAAGAAAGAATAATATCAGTCACACATGATTGAAGTTGAAGGTATGATTAACATTCAAACCATTGCTATTTTAATTGATTCAGGAGATAGTCATACTTATATAGATCTTAAGATGGTAGAAAATTTGCAATTGCCAAGAAGCAAGCATGGAAAATCTTGGTTGGTATAGTTGGCTACAGGAACCAAAAGAAAGGTTAATGAGATGTTTAAGTCATGTCTCATGGACATGAATAGACTGAACACCAAGGAAGATTTGAATATCTTACCCTTAGGTTCCTATGACTGTTTAATTGGGATGGATTGGTTGGACCCACATAATGCTCTATTGGATTGTCATAACAAAGGATTCACTTGATTGGATGAAGAAAGGAAACAAAGGAAAGTGCAGGGAATTCCCAAGGGAGTAACCGTTAGAGAAATTTCAGCATTGCAGCTGAAGAAATGTTATAGAAGAGGATGTCAAATATTTGCAGCTCATATGGAGGAGACACCTGAAGACAAGGTGACAAATTTAGAGAATTATGCAGTCCTTAAAAAGTTTGAATATGTATTCAAGGAAGTACCAAGACTACCCCCAAGGAGAGACCTCAATTTTTCTATAAATCTGACACCAGGAGAAGATTCTATGTCAAAGACTCCTTAGAGAATGAGTACACCAGAATTGAAGGAGTTGCAAATGCAGCTTGAAGAACTTCTGAGGAAGGGGTATATACACCCAAGTGTATCACCTTGGGGTGCCCCAGTCTTGTTTGTGAAAAATAAAGATGGAACGTTAAGATTGTGCATTGATTTTAGATAGTTGAATAAAGTGACTGTAAAGAACAAGTATCCTCTGCCAAGGATTGATGATATTTTTGATCAATTGAAGGATGCAAAGATCTTTTCAAAGATAGATCTCAGATCAGGATACCATCAGGTAAGAATCAAGGAGGAGGATATCAACAAGACCGCCTTCAGGACAAGGTATGGTCATTATGAGTTCATAGTGGTGCCATTTGGGTTGTCAAATGCACCAGTTGTTTTCATGTTCTTAATGAATGGTGTTTTCTGAGAATATTTAGACAATTTTGTCATTATTTTTTTGGATGACATTCTTATATACTCTAAGACAGAAGAGCAACATGAACATCATTTGAATATGGTGTTGCAAGTATTAAGGGAGCATCATTTGTATGCCAAATTGAGCAAGTGCTCATTTTATCAAAAACAAATTCATTATTTGGGGCATATCATCTCAAAAGATGGGATAACAGTGGACCCCAAGAAGATTGAAGCCACTAGAGTATGGTCAACCCCAAACAATGTGACAGAGTTCAGATCATTCATGGGCCTTGCAGGCTACTATAAGAGATTCATTGGAGGATTCTCGAAGATAGCACACCCAATCACTTCCTTGCAAAGAAAAGGTATGAAGTTTCAGTGGATGTCGGATTGTGAAAGGAGTTTACAACATTTGAAACAATTATTGACAAGTTCTCCAATACTAAGGATTGCGGACCCAAATGAATATTTCATTGTATGCATAGATGCATGTAATGAAGGACTTGGTGGAGTCCTCAGCCAAAATGGATTTGTGATATGTTATGAATCAAGGAAGTTGAAGGAGCATGAAAGAAACTATGCCACTCATGACTTGGAGTTGGAAGCCATAGTGCATGCCTTGAGGAAATGGAGACACTACCTCATGGAAAAAAGGTTTGAGTTAAGAACATACCACAATGGTTTGAAATATTTATTTGATCAGCCAAAGCAGATGGTTAGAATTTATAAGAGAATGTGACTTTGATATAAAGCATATCAAAGGGAAAGAAAATAAAGTGGAAGATGCACTCAATAGGAGGGTGCATGAGCTTCATGCTACAACCATCAACATATATCGGACTGATGTTAAAAGCAAAATTCTGGAGGCTGTTAGCACTCTGTAAATTTCCAAGAGGTTGACACAAAAGAAATCCACAAAATGTAACTTTTTCCAATCACTTTTGAAGCTGGGATCTAACCCTTCCAACTTCAGAGAGGGATCTCTCTATTAGATTTATCTATGTTTCAAGTTTCAAATATTAGGCTAGATAAAGAAATAGGTCGGTTTTCGTTGTCAAACTGTTTTTTTGAATTGGTTGAGACAGTCTACACATCCATTGGGCTATGGGGTCTGTGTTTAATAAAATATGAAATACAACCAGAAACGTAAAGGGAAAAAACTTTCACAGGGAGAGATAATATAATCACTGGATCTTTTAGTAGCTTAAATGATGAACAGAAGAAGAGATCAAAAAGATAATTTCAACAAAGAAGCAGTTAAGAATTTCTTTATTGAAAACACCAGAAGATAAACACTAAAATATTTCGAGTCAGAAACAGGGTATACGACATAAATATTGCAACATTCGTTACTCTTAAAGATTAGATTCAGAAAAACAATATGATAACAGAGCGAGAATAACATTCAACTTAGAGAGAAACATGTCACCAGTGAATACACGCAAGAATCCTGTAAAAGTGCCTTCTTTTATTAATGGAATATCTCTTCAAAAATGTTACAGTCTGATAGCGTCAGGGTGTGAACATCAACAACCCTCAATACTTTGAAAGGTGAAGTATTTATAACTCAAACTACAAAGATCCTATCATTAATGACCAGGACGTGCTAAATCTATTTTTAGCCTAACTAACGTAACAAAATTCCTAAATCTAGGAACTGCTTGATGATGTGGTGTAACTGCACGCTGATTTTTGGGTGGGCCATTGATGAAGCTTCTGCACGACTTCATCTGACTGAACATCTAACTGGACCGGGACAACTCATCTACTAATCGATCAGATCACAGAGCTCCTCCCATCTGAGATGACAGCGCATGTTGACTTTGAGCAGTCTTCGATACACTTCGTCCATTTCTGTATACTTGGCGAACGTAGGCTTGGTGAGGAATATGTACCGAATCTCGTGTTGTTTATTGATGTCCCACTGAAGGGAATCCAGGAATGCCTTGCCGGTGATGCTTCCTTGTATGCCTACAAACTTTGAATTGTCCTTAGCCACTTTGGCTACTCTCTTCTTGTAGTCAGGGAGTGTCATCAATTTATCATTGATCACTTTCAGACCAGGAAGGCCTTTCTTCTGGAGAGCTTCAATCTTACTGAAGAATCTTTGTACCGCCAGGTCCATGGCCTGAACCTTTTCTTCCAACTAAAGCATTAATCCTCTCTTGGTCAAAACTCTTTTGACCTCAAGGATGGTCTTTGTTCTGTCTTCAATCTTCAGCTCTTCCAGCTCTTCCCTGGTCTTAGAATTGAGGAATTTGATGATCTCGTTTGCTTGTGTTGGCATGTCTCCCAATTCTAATCTGATCTTCTCGATGGGTTGCTTGCTTCTCAGCACCAACTCATTTTGCTCAAACATGATTTGGATCATTAGCCATATTTCATTCATGGACTTAGTGATCTTTGTCCATACATTCTCTTTAACCTCGGCCAAAGCCTTTCCTTCCACTGTCTGCTTCCGGAGCTGTTGTAACTCTTGATTGAGATGCTCTGTCACCTGCTTTTCCTTGGAGAGTCTGGTCTGGAAGGAAGTTTTGAGTTCCTGAAGGTTCTCCACTTCCTTTTTAAGCCTGCTAATCTCTGTCTCCTGCAGGTTCATCTTTTCCATGGATTTAGCCACGTCGGTTGTCTTCTACTGTGAGGTCAATGGAGTCATGGATGGGATTTCTGTCACTGACGTTGTGATTGCTCCTGAAATAGGGATGGAACTCAATGGAATGACTTCCATTGGCTTCAATTGCTCTTTCTCTTTTAACAACTTCTCCATCTCAGCTTCCATTTCTTTAAGCTGTGTATTCTGCTCCATGAGTAGCTTTAGCATCTCATCTTTCTCTCCTTCTTTCTATGCTATCTCCTTCGCCTGTGAATACTCTGTAGGCGGGAGTTTCAACTGTTTTCTCAAGGAGGCTATGTCATCATTTTTCTTCTTTATCATTTCCTCCGCTTCTTTGACATTTGAAGGATCATAACCGATCTTGAGGACCAGCTCCTCCAAAGTTTTGATCCTATTGTCCTTTGCAAAGGATGAAATCTTCTCCGTCTTGAGATGTGTCTAAACATTGTTCAGGGACACCTGTAATTTTGAAGCAGCAGTAGAAGCATGTGCCAGTGTGTAGAAAACCATTTCCCCTGTCTGCTTGTGCAGATCCATTTGATCGTCAGGATGCACATCCTTCGTCTGGAATTCGAAGGTGGCCCTTTTATAACCAGTTATCACTTTGGGGTCTGGTACCTGTGCCTGGAGGAAGGCCATGTGCATTCTTCCCTTTTCTGTGTCAAATGCAAACAACAACCTATTTTGCGTAGTCGACGTCTATTTCACAAACTGAGTGAAAGTACTGTTGGTAAGGGTCTGGTTCTTTTTCTTGATCAACTCGTACTTCTCGAAAATACTCAGCTTCGGTCCCCCCTTGCCTGGCTGGGTGGTTAATGGAGGATCTATATATTTCTCTATTACTGCTGAGGTTATGGCCTTATGGATGCTCGAACCGAATGGTGGAATAACAAACTTGGTCACTGTGGTGGACGGGGCTTCTTTTTCCCCGGTCGGGCTAGGGACTCGTGAAGTCTTAGGCCTCTTAGTATGCAGCTGGAATTCCTTGGAAGATACCTCAGTGACAGGCGGAGACAAATCTTTCCTCGGCCTTTTCTCTTTTGGAACCTGTGGCGTGCTCGTTGGTGACACAGTGGCAGGGGGACCTTGTTGTTTTGTTTCTACCAATGTGTTGGGCTCCCACACTGTCTGATTTACAAATATTTCGATTTCAAGCCTGGGCTCATGAATATATGGAATGTTTTTATTCTTGACCCTCATCCCTGAGATGATCCCACAAGGATCATAATTCCATGGGAAGCTCATGGTGAAATTCATCTCCCTTAGCATCCTGTCCGCTTCTTCCCCAGCGCCACGATTGTTACAGATGAAGGAGCCAATCTGCCCCTTGATTCTTAGCTGTTTCTTTTTCTTCAACGACACAAAATGGATATCGTCGGAATTAATAATCTACCTTATATATTCTAGAGAAAAGATTCTGACAGGCAGATACTTGAGCAGCTTATACAGTGCCAAATTGCACCCGTATACTCTGATCTTGGTGTAATCTTTATACAAGTACCAATCCTCGGTTTTCGTGTTTTCCAAGAGATGCAGGATTCTCTGGACTTCATCGTTTATTCAAGGCTCGGGCCTGCCACCTAGCATGATGACCACAGGGTGGTAGAACTGATCGATGAACTCCTTGAAGCAATACGCTGTGGAGTTGTGCTTGAGAAAGGAGCTCCACGCTGTGACTTCCTGAGGTCTACCATCTCCTTCCATCTTCTGCATGGAAAATCCAAACTTATCTACCTGGAAGAAGACGAACAAGTATGCTAGTATCGATGAGTATCTGAACATGCCTTCTGTGTCGAAATTCACGAACTGTTCGTGAATATTGTCTATCAAGAATGTGTTGAAATCAAACTGGGTGGTGGGCTTTTCATCAGTAGAGAAAATGGATAGAAAACCCATAATGGGTTCATCTACCCACTGATCAGAATAATATCCTAACAAAGCACAAAGGGATGAGATGACCTAGTTTCTCTTAGTGGAGAACATGGAAGACGGGTAAGGAGGATTTGTGGAGGGAAATTGAGTGGATCGGGGAAGGAAAAGCTCGAATATTTGAAATCTTGGGGGAAGGCCATTTTCTGGTACAATTCAGTGAGAAATTCCAGGTTGACGGGAGACGTAGAGTCGGCTCGGGGGATTTGCATCATCTGGTCTATAGAATTGGGCGTGATGAGAAACAAAATTTCTCCGGACAAGGAGATGATGGCTCTTTGTTCGGGAATATAATGGGCTTGACACTTAAGAGTGGACTCGGGAAAATGGTGGATCTGGGGAAAGAGGTAGAGGAGTAAATTGGACTCCCAGAGTCCAATTTCATTACTCTGGTTCAGGAAAAATTCCCTGAGCCACGACTGGAGGTCTGAGAAATCAAAATTGCATTTGGTATCTGTGATTAATCGGTCTTTGTCAACCAGTGGGATCTTGTTCAGGTCGACAAGAGGAGGGAGAAATGGATTCTCCTCTCGTTTTGCTTGTTTGGATTTTGGTGCCATCTCTGCAACAGTACCTGCAATAAAACACAACGTTAGTGGGGGCAACTGACTCTGGATGAGGGAAACAGACTGTAACGGAGGAGTAAGCGGTGAATTTCTCTGGTGCGATAGGTGAATGGCGAAAGTAAGGGGAATAAAAGTAGTTTTATTTAAACGGGGGTCGGTTGGGCGTGGGAGACAGGTCAGCTGGATAACGGATAGGTTATCCAGTAATAAATGGCCAATGGATCAGTTGAGGGTGAGATGGCGGGTGACGGTGGCTGAGGGATACAGATGGGTGACGCGGCGGCTATCGATTAGAGGTAAAAATCATAGTAAGGGGATTTCCACGAGGGAATAGGCGGGAAGGACTGACAGCAGTTATGGGACATGACCAGTTCGGGAAAGGTGGAAGGTGACGTCCAGAGGTGACGGAGGTCTGTCAGATAGCAGATGGTGATGGAACTCAAGGCCATTAAAATTATGCCACGTACAAAGAGGGGCCCGCCAAAGGGAAGATTCCATTCTGGACCCCCCTCCTTCGGTTAAAAGAAGATCATCCGGAGGGGTCTGAAATCCATTTTGGGTCGTTGATCTGCATGCCTGTTTCTGAGCTGCAAATCTCTGCGCTCTGTTTATCACTCATTCTGGACCCCCCCCCATTAAAGGCAGAACG
>SNQJ01S0024797.1:29806-48219 GCA_010110895.2 Picea sitchensis | reverse complement strand
GGTCGGGGGGGTCCAGAATGTTCTGTCCACCGTAGATCTGGGCGCCACGTTCGGGACCATTGATATGTGCAAGGGGCTTAAGTGGGGGGCGAAAAACACATGCGCCGGGGAAAAATCTAGGATAAATGATTTTTATGGGTTTTTCCAAGGTTTTCCAAGTAGACACCACCAAGGGGTTAGGCAAATGATCTTTTTAAGCATCTGAAAACATGGTGCAACACTTACATCAACCTGGTTCCTATCGAAATGAAGCAACAAAGAAACTAACCTACATTCTAACCTAGCTTCCTATGACTGTTAACCAANTTCTTTTTCAAATTATTTGCAGAATGAAAAATCATTTGTCAACAAACACTAGAGACATATAATATCCCAGTCACCAGTTGATCCTATAACTTATAGGGTGATAACAACGGCTCCACCTGGGGATGGTACTTGCCCTGTGAAGTGCCAAGAATCCTGGTTCTTGTCATTCTGAAAATTCCTGCCTAGTAGCCTTCGTTGATTGATTGACTTTATTCTCAAAAAATGGAAGAACAGTGGTTAGTGGCTTAGGGCCTTCTCTTCGGGCTTCAACCAACTGACTAATGTTATTCGCTCAGAAAATGCAGGTGAAAAATAAAAATGGTATGTACAATGGTGAGTGGAACTCGAGCTTCTACTGAGGTGGCACATAATGCTTAACATTCTGCCATTTACAGGTCCTCCTGGAAGATCTGTCCCATCATCGTTGTTTAGTAAGAAAGCGTTGTTCCCCCTGAATGCTTGAATCATGTATGGACCTCTCCACAGACTGTCAAATTTTCCATGCTTTCCCTTGTCTTCATTTATAGCGTCCCATCTTAGCACCAAATATCCTAGTTCAAAATCATCTTCCTTGGTTCTTTTTTCAAAAATCTTCTTGATGCTTTCTTGGATTACGTGAGTCTTGTTGAAAACGTCTTCCCTAGACTGCTACAAATGGATCATTTGGTTGATTCTTCTCTGTGAGTCATTTGTCTCAGCTTGTACTTCTTGAAGCAACTTCATGACAGGGACACCTAAGTAAGTGGGGAAAACCGCTTCTGTGCCATAGACCAACTGGTATGGTGACATACCAATTGACCTCTTGGTGGTCAGTCTGTCAGCCCATAGGGAAAACACCAACTTGTTATGCCACGATTTCTTGTTTTCCTGTAATGTTTTCTTGATGATATTTACCAAGGTTTTGTTTGAAGATTCCGCCAGCCCATTCCCATGAGGGTAGTAAGTTGTGGAATGTCCCAAGCTAATGTGATACTGGTTGCAGAAATCTATGAGTTTCTTCGACCGAAAAGCAACTGCATTATCTGTTATAATCTTTCTAGGACATCAAAAGCGAGACAAAATATTATTTTCAAGGAATTTGATAATAACAGAGTCAGTGTCTTGCCTGCTTGGTACTGCTTCGATCCATTTGGTAAAATAATCGGTGGCAGTGAGAATCCACCTGTGTTGGCCTAAAGAAGGGGGGTGTATTTCTCCGATGAAGTCCAGTCCCCATTGCTGGAAAGGGGCTTCAAGTGAGATCGGTTTCAGGGGAAGAGGAAGGAGTTTCCTTTTAACTTCAAACAACTGGAATTGATGGCATGCAGTCACTTTATGATGTACATCAGCGAACAGGGTGGGCCAATAGAAACCAACCCTGAGAATTTTGTTGGTTGTGACCTTCCAGTTCAGATGGCCACCACATTCTCTTGCATGAAATTCCTGTAACACTTTGTCAGCTTCATCCTTCAATAAACAATTTAACAGAATGCCTCCAGGATCTTTCCAATACAAGTTGCCTTCTAGAATATAGAATTTTAAGGCCTTCAAATTTAAAAATCTAGCTTTAGTCTTAGTCAAACCAGGGGGATCTTGTAAATTTCGCAAAATGAATATAAGGTCTGCGTACCATGGAGAGTTTAGAAAAACCTCTCTCACACTTGGAGTCACCATCTCGCCTTGTTCATCTACTGCAGCTAAAAAGTTAACGTCAAGAGCATGGAAATTTGATTCACCCATTAATTTTGCAAGGCCTTGACCTTTGATTAGTTTCGTAGGCTTAATCTCTATGTCATATTCTAAAATGACAGCAATCCATTTTCCCCTTCTTCCATCCGGATTGTCCTGGGTCAAAATGTCTTTTACTACCGCATTCAGAACATACACAATGGTATGAGAATGGAGAATGTAGACCCTAAAATCTTTTATAGCTTTCACCAAGGAAAAAGCTTGTTTCTCCATTATCTTATAATTCAGAGCAACGTCTCTTAATGCTTTACTAAAGAAATCTATGGGTTGTTCATACCCTTCACTGTTCTTTTGTAGTAACACCGCTGCTATAGTATGTTCAGAAGCGAAAGAAAAAAGATAGAAATCCTTAGTAAAATCAGGACTGATCAAAACAGGGGCTTCTGTGAGTGCTCGTTTGACTTGTTCGAAAGACTGTCTGGACTCAGAGTCCCATTTTATTTTCACGTCCTTTTTTAGCATATTTGTAATGTTTCTAAGGAGCTCGGCCATATTGGCAATGAATCTTCGTCGAAAGTTTATTCTCCCGATGAAATATTGTAGTTCTTTAAGGTTTCTAGGGTGTTCCAATTTTTGTATGGCCTCGATTCTGCTGGGGTCTATTTTGATTCCATCCTTGGAGATGATGTGTCCTAGCAGTTTTCCTTCCTCCAGCCCGAAAAGGATTTTCTTAGGATTTAAAGAAATCCCAAACCTTCTACATTTCTCGAAGACTCGTCTGAGGTGTTGTAGGTGTTCATCGTCAGATCGGGAAAACACAATTACATCATCTAAATAGACGACAATAAACTTACCCGATTCTTCCACAAAGGCGATATCCATCGCTCTCTGGAATGTGGCTCCTGCTTTCATCAAACCAAAAGGCATTTTCACATACATGAAAGTGCCCCATGGTGTGGTGAAGGCGGTTTTCTCTTGGTCATCCGGGTGAACTAGGACCTGATTATAACCCGAGAACCCGTCTAGCAGAGAAATTCGACTGGATCTGACCACCCTTTGCAGGATGTGGTCCATTTTGGGCAAGGGGTAATTGTCTTTCATGGAGACCTTATTCATATTTCGGAAATCTATGCAGAGTCTGATTTCCCTAGATTTCTTACGTGTAGGGACCAAATTAGAAACCCATTTGGAAAAACGCAATGGGACTATGATTTTGGCATCGTACATTTTTTTGATTTCCTTTTCTATCAGAGGGAGTAACTTGGGATTTATCCTCCTAAGTTTTTGTCTGAGCAGTTTTTGGTCTTCTTTTATTGGAATCCTGTGTTGTATGATGCTGGTATCATAAGCTTTCAAATCCTCATAACCCCAGGCAAAGACGTCTGAATATTCATTGAGAAGCTCAATGTATTTGAGTTTTTTCTCAGGGGGCAGTGATTTGGACAATTTGACTATCCTGGGTTTCTCCTATGTTCCTATATTACAATCTTCTACCTCTTGTCCATGTGCTTCAATTTTGGTTTTTTTGGCTATGCCGTTAAAATCAAACAAGTCCTCTAAAGGAACTAGACCCCTAGGCAAAACATTGCTTTTCAAATGTAAAACATCAGCCTCCATTTCGTCATCACCTAAATCTCCTGAATCTATGTTATTTACACTATCAATTTCAAAATCAGATCTATTTACATTTTCATCTTCGTTCTCTAAATCTATATTTGTACATTCAAAATCATTTTTACACTACAAAAAGTCTTCAATTTGATCATCATTACCAAACACTTGCCAGTACCTGATATTGTCAGGAACGGTTGGTCTGCATTTCACCTCAACAGTGTATGGGCGAGTTGGGTGGAAAGGAATCTTGCATGTGGCTGCTGACGTGGCCAATCCGTCTGCCAGAATGTTTTGTCCCCTCGGCATTACCTGCAAGTCAACTTCAGTGAAACATCTAAGGGCATCAAGAACAACATTCCTATAAGCTCTAAGATGTGGGTGTTTGGCAGCGTACTCACCTTTGATTTGCTTGATTATCAACTCAGAGTCACCTCTTACCATAATCTATTTATCACCAACTCTTTTCAAAAGCTTCAGACCGAGCATCAAGGCTTCAGACTCGGCAATATTGTTAGTGCATTGGAAATTTAACTTGTAAGAATGGTTTTTTGAATACCTGTTTCTGTGATTATGCAGCTAGACTCCTGCTCCAGCTCCTTCTTTGCTCACTGCTCCATCAAAATCCATGCTCCAGAAATCTGCTGGTAATTCTTCAGTTATCACGTTTTTCATCCTCGCTACCTCAATGGTTTATTGGACTTCATCTTTACTAGATGTATCTTCTGTCAGCTGAGTATCTTGTTCTCCCATGTCACCATCATTGTACAAGATGAAAGAATCCAAGTCGGAATGCGCAGAGTAGAGAGGATAGTTGTGCGGTTTTTCTTGGCTACTGACCATGTATTTCATCAACGTTTCTCTGTATAGCCTTCTTTGTTGCCCGAAGACTAGGATGGTGGCATAAGACATATCTAGCTGCAGGGTTCCTCTCAACTTAGCCCCCCAAGACCGAGAGAGAAACATTCCATATTTCAGAGGGATATCTGCAACTACCACATCCATTACCATGTTCTTCGTAGGAATCTGAACCAAGGTGATGCATAGGTCCTTGATCAGACCAATACATCTAACTTTACTGGAGTCAAACGAGTGTAAATACTTGTAAGGTCTGGTGACCTCCAATCCCAGTTTCTCCATCACTGCTTTAGGCATCAGATTGTGGGAAGCACCCGAATCCAGCATAGCATTATGCAAGATCAGATCGTGTATGTTTAG
Source organism: Picea sitchensis (assembly GCA_010110895.2). Lineage (NCBI taxonomy): Eukaryota > Viridiplantae > Streptophyta > Pinopsida > Pinales > Pinaceae > Picea > Picea sitchensis. Next base: position 43,416 of record SNQJ01S0024797.1, on the reverse strand, counting down.
ACTGATGTAAAAAGGAGCAACATCACCAGTATCCTCTCAACCATCTACTTCAGGTATGAATAGAAGTTCGGGTTGATCATCAATAAGGTTTACAGTGTCTGCATGATTTACTGATCCAATAGTTAAGGCCTTCGTGCCTATGTCAGGTTCAATGGCCAGTGCTTTAATTACCTGTGAACGATAAACATCTTTGTTCATCAACTCGGAAAGTGGAATGGGAATTTTTACTTTGCTTAATTCCCCCTCAAGGATGAAATGTGTAGGAAATCTACCTTGGCTCATCAATTCTGGTTTGTCCACCACACTCTTCTTTCCAGAAGTACTTGGTGGATTGGCGGGTGAAACCTCGGGCTCTGACGATCTTTTAAGAATAGTGAGGTTTTTCTTCGCGGGAACTTCGACAGTGCTCTTTTCAGGCATCTTCTCGACAGATGGCTCATAGGTCTTCTTGGTTTCGGTCACCTTCTTCGTTTCAATTGTCTTTATTGGGGAGCTCCCTTCCATCTTTTTACTCCAAAGATTATACTGCCAATGTACCTCCAAAATGGCATTTTCGAATGCCTGTTGTTCTGCATCTTCAGGTTCTTCACTTACTTTTGTCTGGTTGAGAAGGAAAAGTTCTTGCTCTTCTTGGGTAAGAAAAATAGCTTCGTTATCGTGAATACCCATGAGATTTATGTGAGTATCCTCTAGTTCCTCGATCACTTCCTCCCCTTCATCAGCATAATTTTCTTGCAGAGGAGGTCTGATCTACTGATCAGGACCTCTCTTCTCTCTTTGATTCCTAGGATCTTTTTGTCTGATTTGATGAGGGTTTCTTCTGAAGTTAGGATTCTGAACCCGAGGAGCAGGTGGGTTGTCTCTTGGAGGATTTATGTCTGACACAGTAAGTCTTTTCATCATTCTTTCCATTTCTCTAGCCAAAGAATCCAATTTGGAATCTGAGGTCGATGTGGAAGGTTCTTCTTTAATTGTGACTCTCCTCTCTGACCTCTGACGTGCCCTTTTTGCCAACAAATTGGCCTCCACACTTATAGCACTCTTCTGCATGTCTTCCAGGGTGGTAGAATTTTTTTCCCTTAGTTGGTATGACATGTCAGCGTCAAATCCATCAGGGAATTTTATCAAGGCCAAACCCTGTGGAGGTTTGATTTCAGCTGGGATTGTGTTGTACAAGTTATTGAAATGAGTGTAGTAATCTTGCACTGTCTCACCTTGATTTCTTTTAATACTTTCGTATTCTGACAAAATTTGCAGAGGGTTTTTCTTTACGTCCCATCTGTCTAGAAAACTCTTTTGGAATGCGGTAAGGTCAAGGATTGAGGCAACATGCAACCCTTTGTATCATTTTTTAGTGTCACCTGTCAAACTTTGGGCAAACAATCTCATCTGAATGTCAGCTTCGTCAACTTCATGCAGATCATAATAATCATTCATTTTATCAACGTGCTTTTGTGCACTCAAAGGTCCTGTTGCATCAAACTGTGGAAGTCTAGTTTGATAGTCTTGGGGCATGGCATGAAGAGGTGGAGTCAACACCAAGGGAGCATATCGAGATTCCATGATGTATGGAGGAGGTGGGATAACAAACTGGATGATCAACGAGGTTGTGGCTGAAGATGAGGATGAGGAGGGACTGGATAGCACCGAGTGAGTGGTTTGCAATTTAGTGATGGGAGATAGAACTTCAGGGGTTCGGGGTTGCAACAAGGTTGGGTCAAGAATGATTCCAGTAACAAAACTATCGGACCATGTTCTAACCATGCTTTGTTGGGAAAAGGTGTCGAAGTGAGGGTTTTGAAAGGAAACGGGTTCCCCTGAAAAGGAAAAGGACTTATGCAAGGGAAAATGACTCACTGAGACTTCGGCTATAGTATTTTTCCTGAGAAACTGTTCTGGGTTATCTATCGCTATCACAGGTTCTGGGTCTGGATGAGATCGAGTATGGACTTTCTTCGAAGCCAGATTTCTTTTCGATTTTTATATATGTTTTTTAGTTTTATGAGTCTGAAAATAATATGTACAAATCTAATCAACCTCTAAACATTACTTTCTTCTCAAAATTGCAATATTTTAGGAACAAACTTTCTTTTTGGGGGAAAGAAAACGTGAAATTATAAATTTTTATGTTCTGTCCCCAGTATGGTCACCACTATGTTAGCACTCTGTAAATTTCCAAGAGGTTGACACAGAAGAAATCCACAAAATGTAACTTTATCCAACCACTTTTGAAGCTGGGATCTAGCCCTTCCAACTTCAGAGAGGGATCTCTCTATTAGATTTAGCTATGTTTCAAGTTTCAAATATTAGGCTAGGTAAATAAATAGGTCGTTTTCAAAGTGTTTTTTCGAATTGGTTGAGACAATCTACACATCCATTGGGCTATGGGGTCTGTGTTTAATAAAATATGAAATACAACCATAACGTAAAGGGAAAAAACTTTCACAGGGCGAGATAATATAATCACTAGATCTTTTAGTAGCTTAAATGATGAACAAAAGAAGAGATGAGAAAGATAATTTCAAGTAAGAAGCAGTTAAGAATTTCTTTATTGAAAACACCAGAAGATAAACACTAAAATATTTCGAGTCAGAAATAGGGTATACAACATAAATCCTGCAACATTCGTTACTCTTAAAGATTAGATTCAGAAAAACAATATGATAACAGAGCGAGAATAACATTCAACTTAGAGAGAAAAACGTCACCAGTGAATACATGCAAGAATCCTGTAAAAGTGTCTCCTTTTATTAATGGAAGATCTCTTCAAAAATGTTATAGTCTGATAGCATCAGAGTGTGAAGATCAACAACCCTCAATACTTTGAAAGGTGAAGTATTTATAACTCAAATTACAAAGATCCTATCATTAATGACCAGGACGTGCTAAATCTATTTTTAGCCTAACTAACTTAACAAAATTCCTAAATCTAGGAACTTCTTGATGATGTGGTGTAACTGCATGCTGATTTCTGGGTGGGCCATTGATGAAGCTTCTGCATGACTTCATCTGACTAAAAAACTAACCGGACCAGGATAGGTCATATGCTAATCAATCAGATCACAGAGCTCCTCCCATCTGAAATGACTGGGCATGTTGACTTTGAGCAGTCTTCGATACACTTCGTCCATTTCTGTATACTTGGCAAATGTAGGATTGGTGAGGAATATGTACCGAATCTCGTGTTGGATATTGATGTCCCACTGAAGGGAATCCAGGAATGCCTTGCCGGTGATGCTTCCTTGTATGCCTGCAAACTTTGAACTGTCCTTAGCCACTTCGGCTAATCTATTCTTGTAGTCGGGGAGTGTCATCAATTTATCATTGATCACTTTCAGACCAGGAAGGCCTTTCTTCTGGAGAGCTTCAATCTTACTGAAGAATCTTTGTACCCCCAGGTCCATGGCCGAAACCTTTTCTTCCAACTGAAGCATTAATCCTCTCTTGGTCAAAACTCTTTTGACCTCAAGGATGGTCTCTGTTCTGTATTCAATCTTCAGCTCTTCTAGCTCTTCCCTGGTCTTAGAATTGAGGAATTTGATGATCTCGTTTGCTTGTGTTGGCATGTCTCCCAATTCTACTCTAATCTTCTCGATGGCCTACTTGCTTCTCAGCATCAACTCATTTTTCTCAAACATGATTTGGATCATTGGCCATATTTCATTCATGGACTTAGTGATCTCTGTCCATACATTCTCTTTAACCTTGACCAAAGTCTTTCCTGCCACTGTCTGCTTCCGGAGCTGCTATAACTCCTGCTTGAGCTGCTCTGTCACCTGCTTTTCCTTGGAGAGGCTGGTCTGGAAGGAAGTTTTAAGTTCCTGAAGTTTCTCCACTTCCTTTTTAAGCTTGCTAATCTCTGTCTCCTACAGGTTCATCTTTTCCATGGATTTAGCCAGGTCGGTTTTCTTCTCCTGTGAGGTCAATGGAGTTGCGGATGGGATTTTTGTCACTGACGTTGTGCTTGCTCCTGAAATAGGGATGGTACTCAATGGAATGACTTCCATTGGCTTCAATTGCTCTTTCTCTTTTAACAGCTTCTCCATCTCAGCTTCCATTTCTTTAAGCTGTGTATTCTGCTCCTTGAGCATCTTTAGCATCTCATCTTTCTCTCCTTCTTTCTCTCCTATCTCCTTCGCCTGCAAATCCTCTGTAGGCGGGAGTTTCAGCTGTTTTCTCAAGGAGGCTATGTCAGCATTTTTCTTCTTTATCATTTCCTCCGCTGCTTTGACGTTCGAAGGATCATAACCGATCTTGAGGACCAGCTCCTCCAAAGTTTTGATCCTATTGTCCTTTGCAAAGGATGAAATATTCTCCATCTTGAGATGTGTCTGAGCATTGTTCAGGGACACCTGTAATTTTGAAGCAACAGTAGAAGCATGTGCGAGTGTGTAGAAAACCATTTCCCCTGTCTTCTTGTGCAAATTCATTTGATCGGTCGGATGCACGTCCTTCGTCTGGAATTCGAAGGTGGCCCTTTTATAATCAGTGATCACTTTGGGGTCTGGTACCTATGCCTGGAGGAAGGCCATGTGCATTCTTCCCTTTTCTGTGTCAAATGATGACAGCAGCCTATGTTGCACAGTCGACGTCTGCTTCAAAAAATGAGCCCAAGTATTGTTGGTAAGGGTCTGGGTCTTTTTATTGATCAACTCAAACTTCTCGAAAATACTCAGCTTCGGTCCCCCCTTACCTAGCTGGGTGGTTAATGGAGGATCTGTAGATTTCTTCGTTACTGTTGAGGTTATGGCCTTATCGATGCTCAAACCGAATGGTGGAATAACAAACTTGTTCACTGTGGTGGACGAGGCTTCTTTTTCCCCAGTCGCGCCATGGACTGACAAAGTCTTAGGCCTCTTAGTATGCAGCTGGAATTCCTTGGAATATACCTCAGTGACAGGCGGAGACAAATCTTGCCTCGACCTGTTCTCTTTTGGAACCTATGACATGGTCATTGATGACACAGTGGCAAGGGGACCTTGATGTTCTATTTCTACCAATGTGTTGGGCTCCCACACTGTCTGATTTACAAATCTTTCGATTTCAGGCCTAGGCTCATGAATATATGGAATGTTTTTATTCATGACCCTCATCCTTGAGATGATCCCACAAGGATCATAATTCCATGGGAAGCTCATGGCGAACTTCATCTCCCTCAGCATCCTATCCACTTCTTCCCCAACGCCACGATTGTTACAGATGAAGGAGCCAATCTACCCCTTGATTCTTAGCTGCTGCTTTTTCTTCAACGACACAAAATGGATATCGTCGGAATTAATAATCTACCTTATATATTCTAGAGAAAATATTCTGACAGGCAGATACTTGGCTAGCTTATAAGGTGCCAACTCGCACCCGTATACTCTGATCTCGGTGTAATATTTATACAAGTACCAATCCCCGGTCTTCATGTTGTCCGAGAGATGCAGGATTCTCTGGACTTCATCGTTTATTCGAGGCTCAGGCCTACCACCTAGCATGCTTATCACAGGGTGGTAGAACTGATCGATGAACTCCTTGAAGCGGTACTCTGTGGAGTTGTTATTGAGCAAGGAGGTCCACGCTGTGACTGCCGGAGGTCTACCATCTCCGTCCATATTCTGCATGGAAAATCCAAACTTATCTTCCTGGAAGAAGATGAACAAGTATGCTAGTATCGATGAGTATCTGAACATGCCTTCTGTGCCGAAATTCATGAACTGTTCGTGAATATTTTCTACCAAGAATGTACTGAAATCAAACTGGGTGGTGGGATTTTCATCAGTAGAGAAAATGGATAGAAAACCCAGAATGGGTTCATCTACCCACTGATCAGAATAATATCCTAACAAAGCACAAAGGGATGAGATGAACTGGTTTCCCTTAGTGGAGAACATGGAAGACGGGTAAGGAGGATTTGTGGAGGGAAATTAAGCGGATGGGGGAAGGAAAATCTCGAATATTTGAGCTCTTTGGGGAAAGGCCATTTTCTGGTACAATTCAGTGAGAATTTCCAGGTTGAAGGGAGACGTAGAGTCGGCTTGGGGGATTTGCATCATCTAGTCTATAGAATCGAGCGTGATGAGAAACAAAATTTCTTTGGATGAGGAGATGACGACTCTTTGTTCGAGACTATAATGGGCTTGACACTTAAGAGAGAACTTGGGGAAATGGTGGATCTGGGGAAAGAGGTAGAGGATTAAATTGGACTCCCAGAGTCCAATTTCATCACTTTGGTCCAGGAAAACTTCCCTGAGCCACGACTGGAGGTCTGAGAAATCAAAATCGCATTTGGTATCTGCAATTAATCGGTCTTTGTCGACCAGTGGGATCTTTTCCAGGTCGACAGGAGGCGAGAGAAATGGATTCTCCTCTCCTTCTTCTTGTTTGGATTTTGGCACCATCTCTGCAACAATACCTGCAATAAAACACAACGTTAGTGGGGGTGACTGACTGTGAATGAGGGCAACGGACTGTAATGGAGGAGTAAGCAGTGAATTTCTCTGGTGCGATAGGTGAATGGCAAAAGTAAGGGGAATAATGGTAGTTTTATTTAAACAGGGGTCTGTTGGGCACGGGAGATAGGTCAACTGGATAACAGATAGGTTATCCAGTAATAAATGGCCAACGGATCAATTGAGGGTGAGATGGCCGGTGATAGTGGCTGAGGGATATGGATGGGTGATGTGGCGGCTATTGATTGGAGGTAAAAGTCATAGTAAGGGGCTTGCCACGAGGGAATAGGGGTGAAGGACTGACAACAGTTATGGGACATGACCAGTTCGGGAAAGGTGGAAGGTGACGTCCAGAGGTGGCGGAGGTCTGTCAGATAGAAGATGGTGATGGAACTCAGGGCCATTAAAATGATGCCACGTACAAAGAGGGGCCCCCCAGAGGGAAGATTCCATTCCAGACCCCCCCCCTTCGGTTAAAAGCAGATCATCCAGGGGGGTCCGAAATCCATTTTGGGACGTTGATCTGCGTGCCTGTTTTTGAGCCGCAGATCTCTGCGCTCTGCTTATCACTCATTCTGGACCCCCCCCCCCCNTGGAATCCAATATTGACCGCTGATTTGAGCGCTCGATCTTGAGCCGTCCACATTAGTGCGAGTCTTATGATCGATTCCGGACCCCCCCGGGTTAAAAGCAGAACGGTCGGGGGGGTCCGAAATGTTATGTCCACCGTAGATCTAGGCGCCACGTTCGGGACCATTGATATGTGCAAGGGGCTTAAGTGGGGGGTGGAAAACACATGCGTCGGGGAAAAACTTAGGATAAATTCTTTTTATGGGGTTTTCCAAGGTTTTCTAGGTAGACACCACCAAGGGGTTAGGCAAACGATCTTTTTAAGCATATGAAAACATGGTGCAACACTTACATCAACCTGGTTCCTATCGAAATGAAGAAGAAAAGAAACTAACCTACATTCTAACCTAGCTTCCTATGACTGTTAACCCAGATTAGACTATTGGGTTAAAAATTTATTCTACCCTGGGGCTATCTGACCAAGATTAGACAGTCTGGCCAGATTTATTCACTAATCTCACCTAGACACTTTGGCTAAGATTAAACTATTTAGCCAAATTCATTCACTACCCTATCAACATCAAATTTAAAAATAACTTGGCCATGCTTGAAAGTTATGGACCAAGTTACTATTATTGCATGGGGCTTTATTGAAATTCTTTTATGCCCTCTTTTTCTTTCCTTTTCTTTTCTTTTTCTTTTTCTTTTTTCTTTTTTCTTTTTTCCTTTTTCTTTTCTTTTTTCTTTTTCAAATTATTTGCAGAATGAAAAAGCATTTGTCAACAAACACTAGAGACATATAATATCCCAGTCACCAGTTGATCCTATAACTTATAGGGTGATAACAGAGGCTACAAATATAGACTTGCAATACAAGGAATTGATAGAAAAACTACAACAAGGTAAGACACCACAAAATATGGATATTTATAAGTTGGGAGTAGATGGAATACTGCTACACAAGAAAAAAAAAATTGTACCAAATGTCCAGGACTTGAAACGTATAATTTTGCATGAGATGCATAATTCTCTATATGTAGGGCACCCTGGATATTAGAAAACCATAGAAACAGTCAAGAGCCAATACGTTTGGCCAGGTATGAAGAGAGAAATTGCAAAATACATCGCTAGGTGTATGGAATGCTAGAAAGTTAAAACATAGCATAGGCACCCAGCAGGATTGCTGCAACCTTTGCCCATTCCTGAATGGAAGTGGGAAGTGGTGATAATGGATTTTATTACGGGATTTCCCAGAACAGGAAAGCTACATCATTTGATTATGGTAGTGGTGGACAAGATTACAAAAGCTGCCCATTTTATTCCACTAAAAACTACTCACAAAGCAGCAGATGTTGATATTTTCATGAAGGAAGTGGCACGATTGCACGAAATTCCTAAAATGATTGTGTCTGACAAAGACCCGAAATTCACCTCGAATTTCTAGAAAGGATTGTTCAAAGGATTTAGAATGAATCTGAACTTTAGTATAGCTTACCATCCTGAGACTGATGGACAGACAGAGAGGGTGAATAGAGTGATAAAAGATATGTTGAGAATTTATGTGATGGATAAACCATCAAAATGGGAAGACTACCTACTTTTTGTAGAATTTGCTTATAACAATGGGTATCAGGCATCATTGAAAATGAGCCCATTTGAAGAACATTATGGCAGAAGGTGAAATACTCCAGAAAGCTGGGATAATCCAGCTGATATAACAGTAGTTGGGCCAGAGTTGCTCAAGGAGATGGAGGACCAGATGTTAAAAATTAAGCAAAATTTGAAAACTGCCCAAGACAGACATAACAATTATGCCGATAAAAACAAAATCCATACATAATTCAAAGTGGGTGATAAAGTTTTCCTAAAAGTAAAAGCTATCAGGAGTTCCCTGAAGCTGGGAAGTTCCACCAAGTTGGCAGCTAGATTTTGTGGACCATTTGAAATACTAGAGAGGATTGGTCCCGTTGCTTATATGATTGCATTGCCTGCATCTATGTCTATTCATAATGTATTCCATGTATCATCGCTAAAGAAATACATACCTGATGATAATCATGTTATTGATTGGAATGTTAGGCTCTTTCCAAGTGCATCTGGTGCGCATCCTGGATCGAAAAATCAAACAACTCCGAAATTGAGCCATAGGGCTTGTAAAAGTCCAATGGACCTAGTACAGACCTGAAGACGCTACTTGGGAGCATGAAAATGCAATGCGGGCATAATACCCGCATATTTTTAAAGAATTTTGAGAATTTTGTTGTATATGGGTACATGATGCATTGAGGACAATGCATAAATAAGGGGAGGGGATTGTAATATCCCTCAGCCGAACCCAAATGTAAATATAATCCAAGTATATTTAAGCTAGTGAGTCTTTTAGGCATCACTTTTGTAATACACCTTTCATCGCATGGTGCGCGCATATACTGTACAGTAAAGGGATGTAATGTGCACATTTTTGAATATCGCATGCAGTAACTAAGGTGCGCACAACCTTATAGACAAAGGATACAACACGCAATAATTAAAGAGTGCGCAACCTTGAGGTCAACAGATACTGCGCACAGTAAGTAAAGTGCACACAATATTGAGGTCAGTGAACCTTTGTGTATATAATATGCATTATAGGCTGGTGAGCCAGTATTATAAACCAGAATGCTTATGTCTTGGAATTAGGCCAGCGCACCTAGATGTTAAAGGCTAGAGAGCCTATTTTGTATATATCTCATGATTAATATAAAAATACATCGCTGCGCACAGACCAACCATGATAAAAGAGAAGGGGGACTATATTCCACCAAATAGGGAAAGGGAGGGCCTAAAGTTAAGAATAGGGCTAAGCTAGAGAGCTTAAATTCAAAAATAAATATTATATTAATATTTCATAAAAACATAAAGTATAGATAATTAATTTATCCTAATTCGTAAAGTAGGGGACAAGTGTATCATAGTCGCTTCAAACATGACAAGTGTCAAGTTGGAAACATGCATACTTATTGTCGAGACTTAGTTCCTTTGGGGGGAATCAACCATTGTGAAAGGGAGATCAACCATTGTTGATCTGAAAATAGTGGGCTGACTTTTTATGCTATGCAAGCACCCTCTACTTCATTAAAACAAACTTTATAGGCCCTTGCTCCATGTGTTAAAATATGCAAGATAAATTATGTGTTATGTTCATGCTTCTTTTAAATGGTTATGTGTGAGGTCTTTGCAAGATTAAATATGTTGTTTTCATAAATACATCAGCAAAAATAACTTGCAGCAAATAATAACCAGCAAACACTCACAACAATAACAACATGATAAAGGAGTTCACCCCTCTCTGGGCTACATCTCCTTGAGCCTCCTTCAGTGGACTTGGCTCTCTGGGATTAATTTGTCAAAAATTATTTTACAAGCCGTTTCTCAACTCCAATGGAAATTCTGACTGTACCATTGGAATCAAAATACATAAAAACCCCAAAAATGACTAATATAAATCTGAAAACGGATCATGGCTCATTCGGGCATGACCTCTTCTACATGTGGCCTTAAGCTTCCCTGAGATTCTTTGTGGAAAAAACACCTGTAAAAGTCCTCAAATGGATCTAAAACCTATCCCAAAATGTTCAGAGCATAATAATTAGTCAAAAATGACTATTCAACCACAGAAAACAAACATGGGCTCATCTGAGCATGACCTCAAACAATGAGGGCTTCAAGCTCCCTGGAGCTCTCTGAAACTTCAATGGTTAAAAACCTATAAAATAAGTCTTCAAATGGCTGTAAAAACAGTGCCAATGGATTTAGAATGTCAAAAAACCCCTAGCTGGGATTTTTCGGCACCTCATTTGGCCAAAAAATGAAGAAGATAGGCCTCATGCCATTCTCTTCCTTCAAGCTTGCTATCTTTGGTTCTCCAAAATGCACCTTTGTGTGCTCTAACCAAGAACACTCTCCAAATTCGTGCTAAAACCTATCACATGTGCATAACCAAAAAACCGTTCAAACTATAGGACTGTTAGGGCACGCCTAGCCCCTAACCGCCAAACTCGTGGGTACATGGGTCCATGTGACCGTACGCAAAAGAGCTAAGTCCCAAAGCAAATGAACAACCGACAAGTGTCAGCGCATTTGGTTTAAAACTCTCGCGCTCCATGTGTGGTCACATATAAAATCGGTGTCATATGTATTAGCACCCGAATCCAAGGGTTGGACGCCAAAGAAAAATGCATGCACATTATATTAAGGTCATATGATATAAGGTGTATGCGACCAGGGGATTTGTCATTTGTTTAAAACCGTTCGCCCTCTGTATATATATAATGGGTCATGTGGTAATACATACAACCGCAGGTCGGGGCTAAGCCCCGACCCGACCCCCCACCGACATGCATATAATTCAAACTTATATAAATTTTGAACCATATATATAATAAGAAATACAATGTGTCGTGCCGGTTGGGCGGCCTTTACCAAAGCTTTGCACGGTGGGGAGGTCCGGGGTTCGAGTCCGGTGGACTCCATAATATTTTAACCAACAACCAATTACAACGGTGCCATGTTGCACCACACCATTTGCCCAATAAATGCCATGTGTCGCAATTTGATTTGACCACATCTGTCAATGAGTGAATGACACATCATCTGCCACCTGAGTGTATAGCCTCTGCCACGTCAGCATCTGTACGGACTGCACAGTCAACACTCATTTTTTTTTACCTGTTTGGTGATTCGAATAGATCGCGATATCTCTCTCATCTGATGTCTGTTTGAACCCAAACGAGTTGTGTTGGGTTTGTGACGACGAGGGCTACGCACTCGATCGTTTTGAGGCAATTCTGAGAACATTGATTTTTGAGCTAAATTTTGACCCCTGGTCCAGATTTTGATCACGCCTTCCCACTGAAAGGATTTTGGATCCAAAAAATCTTATGATTATTTTTCTGAGCTTCAATACTCCTCTGCTTTCAAGTTCTATCAATTGATTCTACTTGAAAAGTCGTTTTGACAATCACCTGGATACCTTGACATGCCTTGCACTGCAACTGACTATGTCCTTCAACCACTGTTCTCTGGCTGCTATTGGTCCACTGTTCTCTTAGTTCTTGGAAGACTGCCAACCTTCCCACTGAGAATCAATTCCCTCTTGTGAACTCTTTGATGTCAACACAATCAACTCTCCAGTGGCTGCAAAAACTTTCCTGCGACATCTTGTCAAAAGCCAAGAAAACCATCAATCTTGAAAATAAATTTGTACAAGACTGAAAATGATGCCAACAAAGTCTTTTTGTTCTTCAAGCAAACTGTCGCATCTTGTACTTCATCAAAGCACATGGCGTTTTCCTGCATCTTGGTGTACTCAAAATCAACTTACAAGCCAACAAACACCATCGACTAAACACAAGTCGAAAAACATGATCGACACAACATAGTTGTCAAAACAATATCGACACAAGTCGAGACTCATTTAAAACATATCAACCTTCCCAAAATGACAAGTCGACAAACATGATACATAATCATGTTATAATCATGAATCGTTCATGATGAACCATCACCAGGTTCACTGCTTATTCATACACACAAAACATATGCATGTGCATGACTCTTCAACTCTCCTTCCGGTACAAACATAAGTACATAAACCCAAAACATGTGGGTACATAAGAGCTGAATATGAATAAGATATATGGTTGTAACCAGCGAACATCATACCCCACTTTTACATCCTCCTGGCGAAGTTGTGCAACAACAAGAATGCCTTCAAACGAATTGCATTCACATGCAACTTGCATCATACAAGTTGTGATAAACTGCTGCAACTTGTCATACTCTCAATCATAAATGCATACATAAGGCTGAAAAGTGCATTTACAACAAAAAATGCAAGCGTTACTTGCTTAAGAAATCCAACCATTTCTTACCAAGCCAACTCAACGGTGACTTTTCTGCTGAAAATTGTCCTCTTGTGAATCATCTTGACTCACATCGATGATGGAATCTCCTCTTCCATTCTTGCCAATCTCTTTATCCATCTGCTTCTTGTGTTGTGGATGAGTGGTTGGATGCAATTTCCAACATTGGTCAATGAGATGACCCCTCTTCTGACAATGAGTGCAAATCTTTTGCATCCTCTTTTCACGTTGTTTTTGCTTGTAAAGTTTCCTGAAAGTGGCCAATCTTTTCCAACATTTTGAAACATGATGGTTATATAAACCAGAATATGTACATGGACTTTTCCTTCCATTTTTACATACAAATTTATCATTCTTAACATAATCAAAAGCAACTGAATGATAAGCAGAATTATACCTTGAACATTCACCTTTATCGCCTCTTCGAGGAGGTGAATTTGAAGAGTTACAAGCTCTCCTTTGAAGACTGTCAACAGTGTTCTTGTCCTCATTGCTGTCACAACTCTTTTGTTTCACACATTTGCATTCATCTTGAACACAAGTTTTTCATGCTAGAGGGGTTGAACTTGCAACAAAAGTTCTTGAACTTTCACCTTTATAGCCTTCTTGAGGAGGTGAACTTGAAACAAAATTTGTTCTTGGAACTTTTTCCCTTGTCTCCTCAACTTTGGAATTTGCTCCATCTCTTCGTTCATATCCAAGA
>SNQJ01S0024796.1:105139-116078 GCA_010110895.2 Picea sitchensis | reverse complement strand
GGTGAGAGAGACCCGTAGCCTTATCTCAGGTTATTGTGCTAGGAGGCATTGTGAATCACAAGCCCTGGGTGAGGGTTGATAAATAATGTTGTCAAACATTTCAAAAACTTTGGACTTAGTTGTAGTCCATGAAAACTTCTTGTATTAGCTTCATTATGTTTAACTCACATTCAAAATCTTCGTAATCGTAATTACTAGTTATCNTCTGTGAAGTGCTTCATTCATCTATGTATTGTTCTTTTCTGAAGTTTAAGTTCTTGGTAAAAGAGCGTACTTTGTACTCTTTATTCAAGTGGTTTCGGTCGACATCAGGTGAGAGAGACCCGTAGCCTTATCTCAGGTTATTGTGCTAGGAGGCATTGTGAATCACGAGCCCTGGGTGAGGGTTGATAAATAATGTTGTCAAACATTTCAAAAACTTTGGACTTAGTTGTAGTCCATGAAAACTTCTTGTATTAGCTTCATTATGTTTAACTCACATTCAAAATCTTCGTAATCGTAATTACTAGTTATCATAATTATCCAACCCACTACCCGTGGATTGATTATCATTGTTTAAAGGTTAATGTTTACCTCTGTAATATTTCTCCAGATACTTCTTTCCTTAACAGAGTTGTTTCTATGATAATCTAGGTTAATTCGAAAAAGAAACTATACGGTTGTTACCTCCGCCATCATTAATTTTTCGTCTTTGTAAAATAAACACGTCTCGATTTTGTTTGTAAATTTTTTAACTAGGCTAGGGTTTTACCCTCATGACCATGAATTCCTTCCATTTCCTTTGGTCCATCTGGACAGGATTTTGACCAAAGCCCAAGTTTTTTTTTCTTGAAAAAAATTCTAAAATTCTCCCATAGCCTTTATTATTATCGTTCTTCTTTCGTAAGGAGGAAAGTTACTTGTTGTTTCTTATGCTCTGTCAAACCATGTATTTACCTTAATGATTACAATTCTGTGTTTCTTCTATAAATCTATTTTCTATATTTAGATACTTAAGATTTTTAGAGAATATGTGCAGGGACACTGAAACAAAAGAGTTTTTATTTACTGTCTATTCTTTTATTTAAATTGATTATGTGAAAATTTCATATATGGATACAAAAATTAATAATGGGCCTCTTCTTCTTTGCAAGGGTACCCATCAGTTGGTTACAGATCCATTCCTCCTCCTATTGGATCGTGGATAGATTACCTCACAAGGAGCAAAGGCGATCTGATTTTTCATAGGGACTCAAGATAAGTTGGGTCCTTTATTTTTATTTTTTTATTTTCATAAAACTTAAATTCTAGCGAAGTTACTAAACCCTCGCGTTACTTCTCTTCCAGGTTGGGAAAGTCTGTGTGCTCGGGTGAAGGAAGAATCTTACCACAAAAGGTATTCAAGTTCCATGTCCTTCCTTGATTGACCTATACGCACATTAACTTTAGTTACATACAGATTATGTGTATACTTCCTTAGAGCTTTGTTTACAATACCGAAGGGTGTGGAGTTTTTGGTCTATGGTATTCCAACTGTAATGTTTTGGACAATTATCTATTGAATACAATGATTAATTTTGCAAGAAACTTTGAAGTCTACTGTATCAGTATATTTCTATGGTAATAGATATAAAATAAATAATTTATCTAGACTATTATTCTTTCTATATATTCTCTGCAGTGTTTTGATTATGTACACATTTGACTAGCAATTCAAAATACATATCTTCAATGGTCAATAGGCACATAAACATAGTTCTATTATTTATTTATGTATGAGTGCATATATATATATAGTTAAATATATATGTATAACCATCATATTCAAATAAAAAATATTTCTAGTATCATTCTACTATGATAAGCCATAATATAACATGGTTATACAGTCCCTTAAGAACYGACTTCACTTATATGTACACAATCAACATATTCYTAACAAATAATGACCATAAATATAATATTGACAAAGGAATACAAGCTGAGATACATATCTAAAAACTGATGTTGGAACACAAATGGAACAACCACGTTCCATCCAACCGTAGAAAAAAACAACCAAGATCACTTGTCCTACTCACCCCCTAGCCTGACCATGAGTCCATCAGGGAAAACTGAATGATCCTCCTTAGCTATAGTCACCATCAACAAATCATAAAATACTTTGCCTCACACTAACCGTGTTCATAACAACAAACATTTCTCCATTCCAAACATACTAATCAATGTCCTGCCTCCCACATATGTTGTCAATATATACATTCTTGTGCCTAGGTCTTTCATTCCTTCCTTGGGGAAATTCGCATCTTTACAAATCCCTAATTTTTAGGGGTTTCTAGTGGTCAAATTTCACTTCTACCACTTGTAAAAATCATCCTTGAGGTAACTCAAACATGTTCCCCACTCATGGAGTCATGGTCAATTATTTTTAACCTGGTCGTTCCATTTGTCTCCCATCATTAAATTTATTAAAAATTGTGTCTCATACATGTGTCCAATAAAATAGGACAGTTGGGAAAGTCTAATATTTTCCCAAAAGTCATCAAATAATTAATTACATAATCCAAATTTCAAAATTCAAATTTGTCATAAATGGAAAATAATTTTCAAATTCAAATTTTCTAAAAACAAAAATTTATTTCAAAATTCAACATAGAATTTAATTGTCTAAAATTTGAGTATATTACATCCTCTCCCCCTTGAGCACAAAACTGTCCTCAGTGTTCATTCCTATTTCAGAATAGGGTTGGATAATATTTCAACATATCTTCTTCGAATTCCCAAGTGGCCTCCTCAGGGATAAAGTGCTTCAATTGCACTTTTACCTCGGCGATGGCTCTGTTCCATAGTATTGTTTCTTTCCTGTCCAAAATGCACAGAGGTTCCACTTGGAACTCACCTTCTGGTTCCACCTGCACCATTTTCCAATCAATGATGTGAGTAGGATCATGAATATACATTTTTAGTAATGAAATATGAAAAACATTATGAACTTTTAAATTTGCAAGAAGTGCTAGTTGATATTCCACAGGTCCGATTCGAGTTAAAATCTTGAAGGGGCCACAAAATCTTGGTGCCAAATTTGAAAAACTTCCTAGCTTTATAGAACTCCTTTCTTTGAATTTTAGATATACATGGTCCTCGATTTGAAATTCCTCATGTCTTCTTTTAAAATCTCTATTTCTTTTTTGTCTATCTTGGGCCTCTTTTAAGTTCTGTTGTACTCTTTTTGTCATTCTCTCCATTTCCTAGAGAATTTATGGTCCTATCATAATCTTGTCAACTAGATTGTCCTAGCTAATCAGAGTTGTGCATTTCCTCCAGTATAATGCTTCGAAGGGACTCATCTTAGTTGGTGTCTGATAACCATTGTTGTAAGAAAATTCAACTAAGTGGAGGTGCTCCTCCCACTTGGTTGGTTTCAGCCTTACGTACATTCACAACATGTATTCGATAGTATATTTTGTTCATTCTGTTTTCCCATCCATTTAGGGATGGTAGCTTGTGCTGAAATTCAAATTAGTATCCAATTCTGTAAACAATTCCTTCCAAAAATTTGGCGTGAATTTGACATCCTTATCGGAAACCACCATATTAAGAATTCCATGTAATCTAAATATTTCTTTCATAAAATGTTCAGCGATATTAATCAGTTTAAGTAGATTTCACAGGTATAAATGTACAGATTTTATTAGTTTATCAATTACTACCATAATCAAGTCATTTTGTCTTTGAGTCTTAGGAAAACTTGTGATGAAGTCCATCGAGATAATATTTCATTTCCATTCTGGTATAGGTATAGGTTGTAACAGACCTTCTGGGTGCTGATGTTTAGCCTTTACCTATTGACAATCTAAGAATTTAGACAAATATTCAGTTGTTTCATTCTTCATGTTAGGCCAATAATTATTATTTTTAGGGTTGTTACAGTTTTTTGGTATCCTAGGTGGCCAAAATACGGTCTTTTATGCGGTTCATCAAGAATTGTTGTCTTTAAATCAACAAAATTTGGTGCATACAATCGGATTTTGAACCTTAACAATCCATTTTTGTCTAAACGCAGATATGTTTTGTTCAGTTTTTCAACATTTCCTTGCAATTTTGTTCTTGTTTTCATGTAATTTTTGTCATTACTGCTTGCAGATTTTATTCTCTGTTTGATATTGTTTTCTTCTTTGCTGATTTTTATTTCATAGAGTCCATTAGTCCTCTCATTTAGTGCATCTGTGACTTTGTTTTCCTTACCTTTGATGTGTTGTACCTCGAAATCAAATTCACTTAAAAAGGCCAGCCATCTTGCTTATCTTGCGTTGAGATCTGATTGACTGAATAAATAATTTACACAATTTTTGTCTGTTAATAGAAGAAACTTTATTTACATTAAATAATGTCACCACATTTTTAAAGAATAAATTATGACTGCTAATTCCAAATCGTGTCACATAATTCTGTTCATGTTCCTTCAGTTTACGAGATTCATATTAGATGAAGTGTATGTCTTCTGTCAATACTCCTCCTAGTCCCTTTTTGGTTTCATCCACACAAATAGTAAAATATCTATCACGATCCACTACCTTTAGGATAGGTATTGCAGTTAACAGTATTTTTAATTTATCAAAGTTGTCCTGACACTTTTGTGACCAAGTGAATTTTATTCCCTTTTTATGTAGTGAGATAATTGGATATGCAATCTTGGAAAATCCTTCGATAAATCTCCAGTAATAACCGATAATTCCCATAAATTATATGATGTCTGCTACATCCTTAGGGATAGGGCATTCCATAATAGATTTTATCTTCTCTAGATCAACAACAATACCATCTTCAGATATTATGTGTCCTAAGTACTATATCATTTTTTGGTAGAAGTTGCACTTATCAAACTTCGCATACAAATTATGTTCCCTTAAAGTCTGCAATACTATTTTCAGATGATCTTCATGTTCTTCTTCTGTTTTTTAGTAAATTAGAATATTATCGATAAAAACCAGCACAAATTTATCTAGATATTGGCTGAATATACTATTCATCAAGAACATAAAAGTTTTTGGTACATTAGTAATCCCGAATGGGATTACGACAAACTCATAGTGTCCATAACATGTTCTAAAAGTTTTTTTATTTACATATTCATCATTTATTCTGACTTGGTTATAACGAGACCTTAAATCTAGTTTAGAAAATATTTTTCTACCTCCAACTTGGTCAAAGAGGTCATTAATTTGGGTAAGGGATAATTATTCTTAATTATCATTTTATTCAGTTGGCGATAGTCAATACACAGTCTCAAATTCTCATGTTTCTTCTTAACGAATAAAACAGGTGCTCCACAAGGAGAAACACTTGGTCTGATATATTCCTTTTCTAGCTGCTTAAAGCTCCAATTGTTCCTCCTCCCATTATTTCTACGTAGATAAGATAGTTGGGCGAGGTTCTCTTCCGGATAGATCTCATTGGTCCACAAAACTCAGTTTTTTTAATTCAAGTAGGCTCATCCTATAAGGTTCTTTATATACCGGGGCATATCCAAGTAGTAGATCAATAGAGAAATATGTCTCTCTACTTGGAGGTAGTTATGGTATTTCATCTACAAACACATCTCTAAACCCATGTAGGACTATGAAATCTTCTATACTTGGTTTTCTTTCTTCCCTCGGAGGTT
Organism: Picea sitchensis; assembly: GCA_010110895.2. Lineage (NCBI taxonomy): Eukaryota > Viridiplantae > Streptophyta > Pinopsida > Pinales > Pinaceae > Picea > Picea sitchensis. The sequence continues at coordinate 110,437 of SNQJ01S0024796.1, read as the reverse complement.
AGTTACCTATACAACATAAGTTTCACAAACTTTGTTCRTACATTTCTTAAACTGCATGGTTGATATTTGCCTAACTGAAACTGGTTTTTTATCCCTTGTACCATCCTAACTGTGTTGTTTTCATATCTCTATAAGAATCAATTTTTGTAACATTTTAATATCACTTTATGTTTCKCTTACCAATCCATTCCAATGATTAAATTGTAAGATCCCAAAGGTAAAACATTCAGACTTAAATTTGTACTTTGACCATCTATGCTTAGTTCACAATCAAAAATAAAATTTGTTACTCTTATTTTGGTCCCCATTGCTAACTTCTCTAACCAGTACTTAGCATGCTTTACTTTCTTTAGCTTGTTTAATTAAACTAAAACAGTAGTAATATAACTCATACTAGCTCCTGGGTGAATTAGTATAGAGACATTGTGGGAATAAATTTTACCTTCGAATTCCACAATAGTGGATTGATGATTTGTTTGTCTTCCATTGAGAGTTTCATTGATTTTATGCATGCTTCTAACAACATCTCTGATTGTCGAAGCTTTTTGAAGGTTATGGATTGAATTTCGTGTTGTGGGATTTAAGCGTGGAAAATTCCTCCTTGAGTGAGGTTCTCCACATTCTCAACACTTCAATGATTCTCTGGAACTGTCCCCATCCTTAGTTGGTCTATTTCCCCCTTATGCATTCGATGTATTTGAATGGTAATATTTCCTTTAGAAACCTTTCACCATATTACAAAAAGGGGCTAGTTGGAAGCCTTTCTTATGTTGATTCAAACTGTCCTATTTCTTGTCTTTCCATGCTTTGGGAATTTCATATCTTTGTTTGTACTGATCATAACACATCTGATCCTTTCTAAACACTTCATTTAAAGACTTGGGATTGTCAAATTAAATTATGTCCTTGTATGACTGTGGTAGACAACTCAAGAACCTTTGTATCTTCACTTTGTCTTCTTTGATGTATGGTACAAACCTTAATAGATCTAGAAATTTATTTATCAGATCATCCATGGCCGTTTTTCCTAGTTACAGTTCGTAGAATTCCTCAGTTTTTCTTTCATAAAAACTTTCTAATAAGTACTTCTTCATGAAATATTTTTTTAAATCTGACCATTCCATTCATTTTTCTTTCAATCCCTTAGCTAATTTAAGGTCTTGCCACCAGATACTAGCTTTTCCTTTTAAATTGTAAATGGTCATTCTGACTTTCATATTACTAGAGTAGTTATTTCTTTATATCTTGTAACCATGCTTCAACCTCCTCCCTAGTCTTTGATTCTCCATCAAAGGTGGAGGGTTTTATTTTCTTGAATTCACCTTCGAGTTGATCCACTTTTTTCTTTCCCTTCATATAGATGCTTTCTTTTCTATCATGTGTGTGTCTTTGGAAGAATTGTCCTCTTTTTATGTTTCATGACCAGAATTTTTAAAGGACTTTTTGCCAACCTCTTCCTCTTTTTCATTATCTGTGGGACTATTCTTTGTTACTATACTACATAGCATCATTTCGTTTATTTCCAGTTGGTCTTCTTGTGATTTCTTTATATTTTCATTATCTTCTTTAAACACTTATAATTCCATGATAAGGTTTTTCATTGTTTCCAAAACCTAGGTGGTTGAACTCCCTTCACTGTTATTCTCCGGGTCTTTAGGAAGCTCTTGATTTGGATCCCCTTCAGGTCTATTTTCTCCTTCATTATGTGCTGAGATTTTCACAATAGACAAATTGTTTTTTCTGTTTGTAATAGTAAATGTGTTTGTTATATTTTCTTCAAGGAAACAACAACAAAAAAAATTCAATTATGGTGTTGCCTTGAGGTTCAAGCGTTGTAACCTACAAATCTGATACCGTATGTAACATACCCCAAATTTCACTAAAAATAAAAAAAAAATTGATTAGGGGAAAACAACTATAAATTATCGAAACTGTTGTGACATATGAATTACTCTTTATAAATTTATCTCATTGTTTATGCGCATAAAAATGTTTATCTACTATATTAACCTCCTGTATGAGGTTTAGTACCCAATGATAACTTACTGCTACTATCCATGAAAATATGTCATAGTAATCTCACTTGTTTCACTTGAAATCTATTCTTCTTGATACTTCATTCAAGTTTCTAACTCTGATTATTGTTATGAGGATACTGGAACTATCTAGGTCTAGTAAAATTTTTGAATATAAAACAATGTTGGGGTTTTCATTGAACCCATGTTAACCTTACTAAAAAAATATAACAATATCCCCTTCTCACTATTATAACATATGTTATGCATAAACATACATATTATATAAGTCGAGATTTGGATTAAGGGCTATGACTATACTATTGTAACCACTCTAGATCATATTCCACGTGTTAGGGTACAATCGTTCCCCTACTAAGCATGGTCCATAGTAGTATGTGAGAGTAATCGTATAGTCCAAGTATGAAGTTATACCAGGGTAAGTACTTATTATCGATATGACATTGGGTTACCTGTCCACTCAGCATTTAAATGAGTTCCAAGTGAAAGTAAAGGTTGAATCCAGGCAGATATGAACCTCCGCCGGTGTTTGGTCTTGGCACTATAACTAGGGAACATCCATTAATGGAGGACTGAACATCTTAGTACGCTCTAGGCCTGCCACTGTATGAACCACCCACTATGGCCTCAACACTTTGGACAACCCACGTGGCAAGGAGTGGGTTGGTGTACCCGACGCTCCTCCCATCACTAAGAAGTTCAAGGTTCCATTACTATTTCGTAACTAATATCTTGAATCTCTTTTTGCTTGGTCATTTCTCTATTTACTCCTCGCATCTGGCACTGACATTCGACTCGGTTACGATATTCAGCTCTGTTATGGCCTTTGACTCTGTGAAGTATATCCACAGGCATGGTGAGTACTCTATCACCCTTCTCTAACAGTTTTTATAGGGGTTCTTCTATTGATTGGGTTTTTTTTTACGGTGTTTCTCTATGCAAATTCCTTCTTGCAAAAATTAGCTTATGTCCAAGCAGCACATGTTTTCTACGAGACAATACTCTAGGTATAAGAACCTTGCCCGTTAGTTTCTTTGTATAAAAGAAAGTCTTTGTGGGTTAATATATATATATTCTCAATGTTAATCCTTTGTGAAGTGCTTCCTCCACCTATGTATCATGCTTCTCTAAAGTATAAGTTCTTCGTAAAAGAATGTACTTTGTACCCTTTACTAGAGCGGCTTCGGTAGGAACCAGATGAGATAGAACCATAGCCTTATCTCGGGTTATTGTGTCAGGAGGCATCATGAATCATGATCCTTGGGTGAAGGTTGATAAAGAATGTTTTCAAACATCTCAAAGACTTCAAACTTAGTTGTAGTCCATGAAAACTTCCTGTATTAGCTTCGATATGTTTAATTTGCATTCAAAATATTCTTAATAGTAATTAATAGTTATCATAATTCTCCAACCCAATACCTGTGGATTGATTACCACTGTTTAAAGGTTAATATTTACCTCTGTAATATTTCTTTGGATACTTCTTTCCTTAACAGAGTTATTTCTTTGATAATCTAGGTTAATTCAAGAAAGAAAATTTACGGTTGTTACCTCCGCCATCGTTAATTTTTCATCTGTGTAAAGTAATGGAATCTTGGTTTAGTTTGTAAAACATTTAACTAGGCTAGGGTTTTACCCTTGGGACCATGAATTCCTTCCATTTCCTTTGGTCCATCTGAACAAGATTTTGACCAAAGTCCATGTTTATTTTTCTTGAAAAAAATTCTATAATTCGCCCATAGCCTTTATTATTATCGTTCTTCTTTCGTAAGGAGGAAAGTGACTTGTTGTTGCTTCTCCTCTGTCAAAACATATGTTTCCCTTAATGATTACAATTCTGTGTTTCTTCTATAAATCTATTCTATGTATTTAGATACTTAAGATTTTTAGAGAATATGTATAGGGACACTAAAACAACAAAGTTTTTATTTACCGTCTATTCTTTTATTTAAATTGATTATGTGAAAACTTTATATATGGATACAAAAATTAATGATGGGCCCCTTCTTATTTGTGAGGGTACCCATCATTTGGTTATGGATCCACTCCTCCTCCTACTCCTCATGGATAGATTACCTCACAAGGAGAAAAGGAGATTTGATTTTTCATTGGGACTCAAGATAAGTTGGGGCCTTGATTTATTTTATTTATTTTCATAAAAATTAAATGTTGGAGAAGTTACTAAACCCTCACTTTACTTCTCTTGCAGGTTTGGAAAGTCGGTGTGCTCGGGTGAAGGAAGCATCTTACCCCAAAAGGTATTTGAGTTCCATGCCCTTCCTCACCCCCTAGCCCGACCATGAGTCCATAATGGAAAAATGAATGATCCTCCTTAGCTATAGTCACCATCAATAGATCAAAAAATACTTTCCTCACACTAACAATGTTCATAACAACAAACATTTATCCATTCCCAACATACTAAGAAATTTCCTACTTCCCACATATGTTGTATATATACATTCTTGTGTCCATGTCTTTCATTCCCTCCTTGGGGAAATTCACAACTTTACAAATCCCTGACTTTTAGGGGTTGTTAGTGGTCAAATTCCACTTATTCCACTTGTAAAAATCATCCTTGAGGTAACTCAAACCTGTTCCCCACTCATGTACTCATCATTAGTTATTTTTAACATGGTTGTTCCATTTGTCTCCCAAAATTAAATTTATTAAAACTTTTGTCTCATACATGTGTCCAGTAGAAGAGAACAATGGGAAAGTCAAGTCAAATAATTTCCCAACATCCATGAAATAATTAATTACATAATCCAAAATTCCAAATTCGTATTTTCCATAAATGACAAATAATTTCCAAATTTGAATTTTCCAAAAAAAAGGAAATTTATTTCAAAATTCAACATAGAATTTAATTATCTAAAATTTGAGGATATTACGTTATTATGTTTTCATATAATGATTGCATTAATTATTTATCCAATAGAATACGCCTCTATTATTTGTAATAATGTAAATCATCAATATATTAATTAATCACCAATACAACATTTTACACAATGCAATAAAATAAGAAATTCATTTTATTATATATGAATTAGAGACCATCATCATACAAAACGGGACAACTTGAAGGACCACAATAATAAAAATGCAACTAGTATCTTATTGTTACACTTATTGGTAACATGTCCTCATGCAATCAGAACAATATGTCAAGTGCATTAAACAAAATCCTTGATTTTCACAGACAAATATTACAAAACATGCAACTTGAAGTAACATTAAAATATATCAATTGTTTTTC
>SNQJ01S0024795.1:91486-103475 GCA_010110895.2 Picea sitchensis | reverse complement strand
TGGCACCGCTCTTGGTGCAAGTTCTATTGAAAAGTCAATATCTCTTCTTGGAGGTAGACCTGGTACCTCTTATGGGAACACATATTTATACTCTCTTAATATGGGATGGTATTCTAGGCTTGGTTTGTTGTTCTCAACATAGTCCAATGCTTGTATTGCATATAAAGGGCATCCTTTTCTGCCACACTTCTTCACTTGAAGGGTTGATATTTGCTCACTGAGACAGGCTTTTGAACCACTTGTAGGTTTACCTTTCTCCCTTCTTCATTTTCACACTCCAAAGTTTTATTATAACAATCCAACTTGGTTTTATGGGCAGCCAACCAGTCCATGCCAATCAGCAGGTTATAAGAACCTAAAGGAAGTATGTTTAGGGTTGCTTGGGTGGGCAATCCACTCATAACGAATTGGAATGTTGTTGGTATGACCTTTGTTACTTTTCTTTTGGTTCCATTGGCTAGTTGTACCATCCATGATTTAACATGTTTAACTTGTTGCAATTTACATTTCTCAACAGTTTGAGGGGCAACATAACTCAAATTAGAACAAGGGTCAATTAAAATGGAAACTATATGGTTGGAAATCATACTTTCCATCTCCACCACTAAAGCTTGGTGGTCGGCTTGTCTATTATCCAAGGTTGCCTAAATCCGTGGCATGCTCCTAGCCACATCATTGACTGTGGTAGTATTTTCGACGTTGTAGACCCTCCTATTGTTATGTTGCCTATATTGGCAGTCTCTCAGTAGGTGTTCTTCTCCACAACCCCAACATTTCAAGGGTTCTCTCTTTGTGTTATCAGTCTTACATGAGGTTGCTCCAAAGGTTTTATTTCCACTCTAAGAGAGGAAATTTTGTTGGTATACACTTTTAGTAGGAAGGCTCATCTTAGATCCTTTCCCATAACTCTTGAATCTTGAGGGTTTAAATCCCTTCTTCTTAAAACCCGAAGTAATTTTCTTCTTCCAGTCCTCGTGAGGTTCTGTCTTATTCTTGAACTTCTCATAGCAATACCTTTCCTTCTGGATAATGTCTTCTAAGGTCTTTGGCTCATCAAATTCAATCATGTCCCGGAAGGACTAAGGTATTCCACTAATAAATAATTGCATTTTTAACTTTCATCCTTTATGTAGGGTACATACCTTATTAGTTCAAGGAATTTATTGATATATTAATCTATGGTGAGCCGCCCAAACTTGAGTTCATAGAACTCCTTGGTCTTCCCATCAAATTATTTCTCTAATAGAAACTTATTCTTGAAGTATTTCTCAAATTGTTTCCACGAAAAGTCCTTCTCATGGATTCCTTTCACATTCCTAAGCTCCTCCCACCAAATGGAGGCCTTTCCATTCAGGTTAAAAATCATTATTCGAACCTTTAAATTTTCAGAGTATGCATGGACTTTGAAGTACTTCTTCAATCCAAGCATCCAAACTTATGCTTCTTCCCCCTTATTAATTTCTCCATCCAATGTGGGTGATTTGGATTTTTTGAACTCTTCAGGGTCATGACTCTTGGAATGTTTCCTCTTCTTTCTTTTCCTCTGAGAATGTGAACTAGTTTTTCTACTAGAAGATTCCTTGGAGTTGTCAGTTTCCTCACCAGAGGATTCTTCTGATGAGTGTCTCTTGGCCCCATGTTGAGCCTTCCTTGAGGTGATCCTCCTCGTATGGCCACTTTCAGGGCCATTCTTTCATATCTCAGGTGGACTATGGGTTTTCTTAGTACAATGTTTGTCCACGTAACTGGTTGATGGTCCATGTTGCAGCTACATTTGTATATATGATAAGATTTGCAGTAGGACTGCATTAATTTCAGTTTGTTTTTCCTGCTCTTTTATCAACCTTTCATTGTCAGCTTTGCATCTCTGTAATTCTACCATGAGGCTTCTTATAGTTTCAGCCAAATCTGGAGGGGTTTCCACCGCCCTCCTTTCATCAGATTCTTCCTCTCTATTGTGGGAGATTTCCCCCAATTCATGGTGTGTCACCATCCTTTATGTTTTAGTTTTCCTGCGGTCCACTGACTACTTGAGTGTTGATAAAACATTTTTTGTTAGTTAATGATCTACTAGTTTATGAATCAGCACACATTTCATATCTTTCAAAACACACACAACAGTAGAAAGTTTCATTCCTTTCTTCATTAGAGGTTTAACGAAGCCTCTTAGGAATGGGGTAAGATAGGGTGTTACCCCTAAAATTTCTCTAATGATATTTTTAAGCGGCTCGTTCATGAGCCCAAGTAGGCCAAGTGTTGTAACCATGCTCTGATACCAATTTGTAACACACTCAACCCCTAATTACCATTTCTAGGGATGGGGCATCAAATTTTTGCTTCCTCTAATCTTCTTGAATCCCCTACCCGGGGTCTTCATCCTCTTCTACTCGCTCGTATCTTTCTAACGACTTCTACCAGGCTCTAATCCAACCTCTGGTTTGCAAGTTATGACCTCCCGAAGTTCTTTGGGCGTTAATAGTTGAGGGCCACGTGGGTCCATCTCGTTCGTACCATCTCCAGGTTCCTACCTCCCGCAGGGAAGGTCCATCCACTGTCTAAACTAATAGTGGGACTTGATCTTCATCTAACACACAATCTAGAGGAGAATTCGGCATTCGACACTTCGATGTTGAACGTCCCTTTTTCTTTCTGTGCGCACGTTCTCTGAAGTCCCGAAGTCCCAGAATATCTCCACGTGGCTCCGTCCTTCGGGCCTTTCATTTTATCCCTAATGTTGCATCCCAAACCTTCGGAGTTCCAAATTTTTGGAGTCTCGAAGGGTCCACCCTCACACGTGGTGGCAAGGACAGGTGGGTCCCGAATACTCCTCCCGCCAAATGGACCAAACAAGAAAGTGCCAAGTGTGACATGTGGAAAGGCAAAGATGACATGTGGCCCCTACATGGGGTAACACATGTCACGTTTTAATGGGCACATAGGGCCTATGAAACATATGAATCCAGATGATACATGGCACATCAAACGTGGGTCCACACCACCCTGGGTGACATCAGCGTGTCATGTCACCCTGGACTGATCACCTTCCAAGCCCTTCGATCTCACAGTCAAGGTGTGTCCACGTAACCCCTAGATCTACGACCTTCATTACTTCGTAACTTCGGCATTCGGGGGATTTGTGGTGTGACTTATTCCTTTCTCCCTGAGTGTTCAGCGTCGGGCTAACCATGTCTAGATATGACGGTCACGGGAGATCCTGAAACATCCTCAGATATACGGCTCTTATCACTTCGTGAATTCGACGTTCGGGTGCTCCACTCGCTTACCACCCCCTTTCTTCCAGAGTGGTCAACGTCGGACTGACCTTGGCATAAATTCAATGGCCAAGGAAGATCTCGAAGGATCCCTAGATCTATGGTTCTCGTTACTTCGCAGCTCCGGTTTTTAAGGGTTTCGGCATTATGGCCGCTCCACTCTCCCGAAGTAGGACTTCGTCGAAGTACCGTATGCGGGTCCCTCCTCTGGATGATCGGACAGGTAAGAGGGATTCTTAACGAACTCCCCAGATCCACGGCTCTCATCACTTTGTAACTTCGTCGTTCAAGGAGTTTGATGTTATAACATCTTTGTTCTCCCGATGTGGGACTTCACCGAAGTTACCTCGACGTAGATCCAACAGCCAATGGGACCCTCGAATATCCTCGGATCTGCGGCTCGCATTATCACGCGATAGATGAATGGATCAAGGTTTAACAGTGGGGTAGGTCTATCTACCATGATTAGGGAAACCTCCAGGCATCGGTCAACATCGTGGGAACTCTAGCAACCAGTTGCCTTCAGCCGATTTACGACTTGGTAAGGTCGTAACATTCCGAAGTTCCGAAGTCAACAAGGCTTAGCTCCTCTTGGGCCTAGTGCAGGGTTCCCATACCTTGGTCATATGGGTCCTCTGAAAACTCTTCGTGGGCTATGTGCTAATCTCTTAGCCAAGAATTGGTTAAGGATACGTGCATGAGCCCTTCGTCATCTGAGTGAAAGGTCTAAAGGAGACACCCTCCTTCCATAGGGTTTGAACTTAGTATTCCCGCAAAGGTAAATTCTAGAGATCGGCAGGACTTAAGCATCCCAGTAAATCCTTCCCCGACACTCTTGCAGACTTACATCCCATAGCTCTCCAGTTGCTAAATTGAGGCAAGCAGAAGACCATTCAAAATCATGGGTTCACAGAGAGACAATACATATTGCTACCTTAAACATTCAATACAAAATCCAGCCATGGGCATATAAATATCTTCAATCATCATTTCCATTTTAATACACAGAGTATAAAAATACTTATCAGAAAACCAGAATTCGTGAAGCGACTACTGAGAGGGGTGCATGTTTCCACCCAACCATAGGCACAGCCACCCCTAACGGATTTACCATTGGTCACCCCCGAGCTAGAATATGATGCTCTGAGAGAGACTCTTTCTTCTTACTCGACGACAGTCAGGGACAGAGGTTACTCTCCTCCTCCCACAGGATCTTGGTCGTTTTCTCTATACCAAGCAAAGAGGTCTGCACAAGTACTTCCACGGTCACTCATCAGCCTCATTTATCCTCTTGTAACGAAAACCTTATCAACCACTTCTTACGCCCAGAACGAGCTTATTTCTCAATTCTTCCTCGAATCGGAGAGTTGCAAACGCTCTGTTCTCTTCTCGAGATTGGTCTCTCTACTCTGCTTCCTTGTGCAGATCTGTCTCTGCCCACAAATTACCTCTTTTCTTGCCTTACTCAACAAGGTTACGTGGGTTGGAATCCCCAGCTCGTGGTCAGGTCTAGAAGTATTGTAGATGGGTACTCTGCCCCATCTCCTCATTAACTCTTAAGGAGGACTCTTCCAGCTACCAATATGACTAGTAATTCATTTATGGGTCAGAGGATTGTTCCGAGTCCGAGTCTGAGTCATTAAATCCAGTAAGGTACTGGTTTGGTGGGGGTCATCTCAACCATTTATGGTTCCCCTCACCATCTCTCTCATAGCATCATGGTCTATCTTGGCAAACCCCCCCTTCAGCAATTATGCAACACTTATCTATTTTCTATTAATAACAGAAAATACCTATATTGACCTTTTATACAAAAAGGTTCATCAAATCCAACATTCACACATATTTAGTCTATCATAGTCTCTTGGCTAGTTTATAGTTATATTTACAAACTGGGGGAAACAGGGGCATTACATGAATACCTATACATTTGTTAAATTAAATGTTTCATTATGTTTGCATGAGCCTACTTGTCATGTTGCATGAGTTCATAAGTTAATAGCATGACAATGAAAAAATGGGTATCAAAGTATAGAAGTGGAAAATTTGTGATTCCATGAAATACCTTGTATCCTCAATAGTTGACAGGGGGTAATGGGTATATTACAATTGGGAGATACAACCCTAAAGTTCAAAAGTGTTTACCTTTTGCTTCTCAATCAGACTTAGATACTAACTACAACCTTCCTTTCATGAATGGTCAGGGTGTTAGCATTAATGCCAAAACCTAACCCTTTATAGAGAGTTATTTAACATATAATTTTTTATTAAAAACCAATCTAAGCTCATTCATTATTTGGTATGGAAATTATTATTTAAACATATAATATATATTTGACAACACACAACAGCAGTAGATAGACTTCGCATTGATTCTAAAAGTACTTAAGAATATAAAGAAAGAAAAAATCAAAATCACTTTGAAAGGGTGATGCAAGAACCTTCTATTGGGGCTTTGGATTGTCAATTCGCAGTATAACACTACCTACTGAATTATCGTGACTCTAATGGGACTACAAGCACGGGGACGAAAGTGGAGAAACACATGAAAGGTACTATTCATGCCATGAGTTGCTCCTTCACCTAAATCAATTACAATTAAAAAAAAAACTCTAAAGTCTTACCTCAAAGCAGAGTGTGTGGGGGTAACTTTAGTTGTTTGGATCATTTTGTTTATAGGACTTTTGAAAAGACTTAGAATTAATAAAAAACTGTTTGAGAGAGAAGGTAGACGATGATAAGCTTTAATTTATGATTTTTTCAAGTATAAGTCACTTTGTTGAGAATCTTGTCTAGGTAATTGACCTTGTTTCTCATTATGTATTTTAACCAAAGATTTGAAGTACTCCCAAGTAGTCATCAATGTTGGTGCCCTAACAACCTCCACCTAAAAAAAATTCCCTCAATATTTTTGACAAATCTTTATCCTATTAAAATAATCAAATTCTTTTTTTCTTAAAAACTTGTCCAACCTTAATGAAAGTGTGAATTTTATTTTATTTTTGTCTTTACTCTAACCGTGCATTGCTTAAATAGTCCTCTATTCTAACTTTTATTCTCATGTTTGGTGATTGTGTAGAAAATTATGTGTTCTTGTGATTACATGTTTATTTATTAAAATAAATCATGAAATATTAAATAGATTTAACATAATCGCCTAAGCTTTAAATTTAAAAACTTTACTTAATGATTTTAAAGCAATTCTCACATTCTTATTATTATTTTTTATTTTTCTTCTATGTTTTAATTGTTGAAATGGAATGGCATATTTTTTTATTTAATAGGTGATGATAATAATAATAATAATAATCATCATCATCTAATTTTAAAATACATTAATTTATATATGAAACCTCATTGTTTGCGGGACAAAAGATATCTCACTTTGATTGAAATAAACATCAAAAATAACATTGACTTGATACAACAAAATGCAAACATATTCCTTTTGATTGGACAAAGTGAATTCATGAGCAACCGGGGTTCGATAGATTAAAAAAGAGATTCATTGAAATGTTTAAAAGTTAATCAGCCTGTTCACTGGGCTGAATTGTTAGACCCTGGATCTTAGAAGTTGAGAGAGGATGATTGAGATCCCCACGGATGATGACATATTCAGAAGCAAATAGACCTGTATTGACAAGTGCCTCCCACTAGTCCTTTGTACAGACGGAAGGCATCAAAGCAAACATTTAAAGACTGAGAAAATAAGGAGGTATAGATAGAAGAATGATAAAGGGCCTCTTTCTGTCAAATGAAAGACGTGTTCCATCCAATACATAACCCACTAGAAAGACCATTTTAGATTAGAGCGAAGAACTCCCAACCTGGGAGCACTTCTTTCAGAGGATTTATACATACAATTGCCTCCATCATAGTTTCCTGAACCAATATGATGTCTAGACATTGTTTAATAATTAACCTATGAAGAGAGCATTTTTAGAGGAACCGCCCAATGCTATGATGTCTCCCTGAACTTTCCTCTCAACTTGTTGAAGTGATTTCGAGATTTTATTTTTTCTACCAGAGTCCGCCTTGGGATATCCACAGGAATGATCTGTTGTTCCACTCCAAGAGGAAAAGGGGAACCAGTAGATTCGCCTTTGGAGGCCGAACCTGTATGATATCTCCTCTGAAGACCTAAGTTAATTGTGTCAACGGATTCCGTTTTAGAAATTACCTGAGTGACAATCGGCGATAGGAAAGAAGATGTTGCCCGAGGATTAGCCGAAAACTTTCTAGGGTTGCATAGCACACGAAACTTCGGAGTGAAACTTTTTAATGGACATCCCTCTCCTCCTATCTAGACTCATTACAGAACCTTTGAATCTATCAAACAGATCATACAAATTGTTGTGGTGATTCTCGTAAATTACTTCCTTGTTTCAAGTACTACGCAGCAGTAGGTCCCTGCTTTATCCCCAACTTCATCAATCTCTCTTCCCTTCTTCATTCTGAGAGACATTTTCCTGCAACACCTTCCCAAAATCATAGTAGTCATTGGCCATATGCAAATCCTCATATTTTTCTCCAGGAACTTTTCCATGGACAATAAATTTCGACGTGTCTGTATGATCGGCAATATGTGCATTTGAAAGGGACATTCTAATAAACCGGAATTTTCCAGAACTCTCTTTTTAATAAATCGGAATTTTCCAGAACTCTCTTTCCTAGTGCTAGATTAATCGCATCCGAAAGTCCCTCCAATAAGTCCATCTCCATAGATAGTTTTGGCACTGTCCTATTTGATAAGTTCAAAGCTGACTCATCTGATTGGAGATGAACACCAAGTTTATTAGCAATACTACAGAAATTCTCCTCACTCACAGGGTCAAGGCATGGCATCCATTTGAACAGGGTTATTGTTGAAATCCCCGAGAACTAGGGCCCTCCAAGCATGACATTGAGCCTATCATTTTCTGAATTGAACAAAAATGTATTATACCCTCTAGGACCCATGGTGAGGACCGCATTGTACCCAAGATGATGGTTCCAATGATGTTCCTTCCATTGTATAAGAGAGCCTATATCTTTTGGCATGGAACCTTCCAAGTATTTCAAAAGGAATAGTCAAATTGTTCTATTTTTTCAACCTATATAGAAATGATCAAAATAAGTTCAAAAATATAATAATTAGACAATTCCATTCCAGAATAGTTACCTCAACCAATCTAAGATGTACCACCACCATCATCTTATCCTCTCTTATTTTAATGCATTTCACTTTTCTGGTTTTTTTAATTGTGGAATGTGAACTTATCTCATGACAGTGAACGGGGTTGTTGCTGCCATAACACTACAACAGTCCTATGCCTCCCTCCTTGGAGACTATCAAGATCTATTGTAAAGTAGTCGAATGTGCTCTGCATTATAACTCTCCCTTTCTTTCTTGGATGGATACTAAGAGTAACCTCAAGGTCTTCTCTTTTCCTCAAGGTCCTCTCTTTCCCTCTTGGAGTGCCCCATTGGACACCACAAACCTTGTCATGATGAATGATGATCTCATGCTCTATATTTCAAGGCTTGTGATTCTACACTAAATCACCAACCGGGAAAAAGGGCTCGCCCCGGAAAACGAGTGTATCAGGAAATCCCTTAGTTCCCACCCACTTGCCCACACCCCTCCCCCGAATGAATGTGCCACCGAACCTTATGAAAGTGCTTAGGATAATGCCCTCGAATGGGATTGGCCAGACGGGGGCCTGCCGCCGATAGCTCCGCTAAGGTTCTCCCGATCCGGGCTAAGCACTTCCTTCGAACGAAGATAGGAGACTCCACTGGAGCTGTAGGTACATCTACTGAAGTTGTATTGGGGACTTGTTCAGATGAAGGATCCGTTGTTCTTGGGTCTTATTCATAAGTTCCTACTCTTCGGGTTAACAGTACCTTCATTCGGAGTGAATAAAAAAGTTGACAAACTCAACTTTTATGACGAACCTATTTTTTCCTTATTCATTTTTTGAAATTCCGATAATCTAGGTTTTCTTAAATTAGGCAAAAACTCTTAAGGGCAAAGTTCCACAATCAAAGTTCTCATCAATCCGATAGAACTATCAATTCCAATCAAATTTCTACCAAATTTGGAGAAGAATTTCAATGGAAAAATGGTTGATTTTGTCCACTTTTAACTTACTCCACTTCATAACACTTCAAAGAGACATTTAACAAAGGCGGCCAAGAGAAAACTAGTGCATAGATATTGTGAAAAATAAATGCTCCATCCACTTAAAACAAAAACCCCTTTCACTCATACTTAGGTGATGAAAACAATACAAGGGAAGAGGGATGTGATAGAGCCTTAGAAAGCCATGGTCCATTGATATGGTTATTGGAATAAACCCTAACATGGTTTGTAACATACCCACTACCTAAAATCAAACTATTTCATTGTTTTCTCAACAATGAGAATCCCCGAAGCTTGCAGCAGCGAAATGTCAATCCCGATCCACAGGTCTTTATTTCCCTGTCACGGACTCTTCTTCATGCGCCTGTGACATGTCCCCGATGATAGTTTCGGGTTTCGGGGTTTCGTGATCCTTGATGACAAAAGTTCCTGTCCTCTCGAACTCCCGATCTCCGATGAGCAATTTCACCAATACGCGCCATTTACGCGTTAGCCCTCCTGGCTATGCTCTGGTCCATGTGACCGCTAATTCATAAGACCGCAACCTTATCCTTCTTTCGGAGTTTTGGACTGCAAATTCCCGGTGTGCTCCAACTCTCGTTAGCCCTCCAAGCTAAGCTCGTGGTCCACATGACCTTCCCCCTATATGACCGCAGCCATACCTCCTCATCGGGTTTTTGAACTTTTCAATGTCGAAATACACTTATCCTCAGGATTCGCGATCCCTCGAATCTCGACGTGCTCTTTATGCACTAGCTCTCCTGGCTAGGCTCCTGGCCCATACGACCGTTATCCCCGTGACCGCGGTCTTACCTCTCGTCGGGGTTTCGAGCTTTTAAATGCCGCAATGCATTGGCCCACGGGATTCCCGATCCTCCGAATCCCGATACGCTCCAACTTCTGTTAGCCCTCCGGGCTAGACCTTTGGCCCACGTGACCACTATTTCACAAGACCGCAACCTTGTCTCCTGTCGGTGTTTCAAATATCGCAATGTCGAAATGCCTAAACATTTTGTCCTTGGAATCCCCGATATCCCGATGATCGAAATGCCGATAGACGACTTATTGTCGGGACTTTCCCCAATGGCTCCGATTGCTGCCGCGTGTCCTCCTCTGATGGACGGTCCTGATCACCTCTTGCGATTTTGAGACTTCTAATGCTCCAGAAGTCTTGTCCTCAAGACTCACGAAATGTCGAACCTCGATGCACCTATTGACTTCTCTATCGGGACTTCCCCGATGGTCTGGATCTCCGCCACGTGTCCCGGCTGATGGACGGCCTTGATCAAATCTCATGATTTCGGAGGTTTTGATACCCCGATGACAGAAATTCTCTGTCAACTCAAAACCCCGGTAGTCAATATACTGACGGGCTCTCGATTTCCGCCACGTGTCTGCACAAACGGACGGTCCAGATCATTTCGTTGTTTCGGGGCTTGAAATGCCCCGACGTTCTCGACCTCGAGAACTCCAATATCCCGAGTACCGATATCCTGATGTGTCAACCTTCTCATCGGGATTTCACCTCTACTGCTCACGAAGGTTTAACCCTCATGCATCTCTTAACAGATCCAACGGCTGTCGGGTTTTTCTAGATATGATCTAACGGCTCAGATCTGTCCCACCTCGCGCATTCTTCAACTACTTCGTGGAGGTGGAAAGATCAACGGTCCAAATGTTCTCATGGACCTTGGGGGGGGTCTACGATCCCGATTTCATCGCTATTCATGAAGATAGAGAGAAAAAGGGGCAAGGTATGTAACGCCCTTGTTACTTTCATCAATTTGACGATTGTGAGTGACCATGGGTCTTCCGATAGGATCTCATCCGTCGATTCGTTACTTATCTCTACGTTGCTACTTCGGAATTTTAAGAGGGTCATTCCTCCTCATACAGGGTTATTAAGACTTGCACATTCAAATCTTTTTTCCAGGTTCTTGGTGAACCTTTCCAATGAGGGAATCTCTGCGAAGAGATCTATTCCGGGGCTTTCCTGGAGACAGACAAAGGGAAACAAACTCCCGAGGATGGACTGGGAGTCTGACTTGGTTCAACTCATGCATAATTAAATTCATTTATCAACATAAGCCATGTGTGGTCTTTCTGTTATAAGCATATATCGAACATTTCTTATCAAAACACTGCACAGACATTCTTTTACTGTAATCATTCACAATTTCACAGTTTATGAGCATATATGTCAGCATATGAATTTCAAGATGCAATATGAAAAACACTTATCAGAATTAACATCAGAAGTGGGTGTGACTGCTGAGAGGGGTGCTCGTTTCCACCCAACCATAGGCGTAGCAACTCCCAGCGGATTTACCAATAGCCACCCCCGAGTTGAGACCACGATGCTGTGAGACTGCGTCTCTCTTTCTGCCAGTGACCAAGAGCGAAGGTTGCAATCATTCCTCTTTGCTATCACTCACTCTGCGTAATGCCAAAGTTCCCCTCGCGTCTGCCCCCTCCAATCGCTTCTTCCCCGCGCCTTATCCTCTTGCGAGGTTGTGTGTGGCGCGATTACCCTCACGCTGATCAGGCCTGACGGCTCTACGGATAGGCGGTTCACCTCCCCATCCCTCACTAA
>SNQJ01S0024795.1:78109-91476 GCA_010110895.2 Picea sitchensis | reverse complement strand
CTGTCAACTATTGAGGATACAAGGTATTTCATGGAATCACAAATTTTCCACTTCTATACTTTGATACCCATTTTTTCATTGTCATGCTATTAACTTATGAACTCATGCAACATGACAAGTAGGCTCATGCAAACATAATGAAACATTTAATTTAACAAATGTATAGGTATTCATGTAATGCCCCTGTTTCCCCCAGTTTGTAAATATAACTATAAACTAGCCAAGAGACTATGATAGACTAAATATGTGTGAATGTTGGATTTGATGAACCTTTTTGTATAAAAGGTCAATATAGGTATTTTCTGTTATTAATAGAAAATAGATAAGTGTTGCATAATTGCTGAAGGGGGGGTTTGCCAAGATAGACCATGATGCTATGAGAGAGATGGTGAGGGGAACCATAAATGGTTGAGATGACCCCCACCAAACCAGTACCTTACTGGATTTAATGACTCAGACTCGGACTCGGAACAATCCTCTGACCCATAAATGAATTACTAGTCATATTGGTAGCTGGAAGAGTCCTCCTTAAGAGTTAATGAGGAGATGGGGCAGAGTACCCATCTACAATACTTCTAGACCTGACCACGAGCTGGGGATTCCAACCCACGTAACCTTGTTGAGTAAGGCAAGAAAAGAGGTAATTTGTGGGCAGAGACAGATCTGCACAAGGAAGCAGAGTAGAGAGACCAATCTCGAGAAGAGAACAGAGCGTTTGCAACTCTCCGATTCGAGGAAGAATTGAGAAATAAGCTCGTTCTGGGCGTAAGAAGTGGTTGATAAGGTTTTCGTTACAAGAGGATAAATGAGGCTGATGAGTGACCGTGGAAGTACTTGTGCAGACCTCTTTGCTTGGTATAGAGAAAACGACCAAGATCCTGTGGGAGGAGGAGAGTAACCTCTGTCCCTGACTGTCGTCGAGTAAGAAGAAAGAGTCTCTCTCAGAGCATCATATTCTAGCTCGGGGGTGACCAATGGTAAATCCGTTAGGGGTGGCTGTGCCTATGGTTGGGTGGAAACATGCACCCCTCTCAGTAGTCGCTTCACGAATTCTGGTTTTCTGATAAGTATTTTTATACTCTGTGTATTAAAATGGAAATGATGATTGAAGATATTTATATGCCCATGGCTGGATTTTGTATTGAATGTTTAAGGTAGCAATATGTATTGTCTCTCTGTGAACCCATGATTTTGAATGGTCTTCTGCTTGCCTCAATTTAGCAACTGGAGAGCTATGGGATGTAAGTCTGCAAGAGTGTCGGGGAAGGATTTACTGGGATGCTTAAGTCCTGCCGATCTCTAGAATTTACCTTTGCGGGAATACTAAGTTCAAACCCTATGGAAGGAGGGTGTCTCCTTTAGACCTTTCACTCAGATGACGAAGGGCTCATGCACGTATCCTTAACCAATTCTTGGCTAAGAGATTAGCACATAGCCCACGAAGAGTTTTCAGAGGACCCATATGACCAAGGTATGGGAACCCTGCACTAGGCCCAAGAGGAGCTAAGCCTTGTTGACTTCGGAACTTCGGAATGTTACGACCTTACCAAGTCGTAAATCGGCTGAAGGCAACTGGTTGCTAGAGTTCCCACGATGTTGACCGATGCCTGGAGGTTTCCCTAATCATGGTAGATAGACCTACCCCACTGTTAAACCTTGATCCATTCATCTATCGCGTGATAATGCGAGCCGCAGATCCGAGGATATTCGAGGGTCCCATTGGCTGTTGGATCTACGTCGAGGTAACTTCGGTGAAGTCCCACATCGGGAGAACAAAGATGTTATAACATCAAACTCCTTGAACGACGAAGTTACAAAGTGATGAGAGCCGTGGATCTGGGGAGTTCGTTAAGAATCCCTCTTACCTGTCCGATCATCCAGAGGAGGGACCCGCATACGGTACTTCGACGAAGTCCTACTTCGGGAGAGTGGAGCGGCCATAATGCCGAAACCCTTAAAAACCGGAGCTGCGAAGTAACGAGAACCATAGATCTAGGGATCCTTCGAGATCTTCCTTGGCCATTGAATTTATGCCAAGGTCAGTCCGACGTTGACCACTCTGGAAGAAAGGGGGTGGTAAGCGAGTGGAGCACCCGAACGTCGAATTCACGAAGTGATAAGAGCCGTATATCTGAGGATGTTTCAGGATCTCCCGTGACCGTCATATCTAGACATGGTTAGCCCGACGCTGAACACTCAGGGAGAAAGGAATAAGTCACACCACAAATCCCCCGAATGCCGAAGTTACGAAGTAATGAAGGTCGTAGATCTAGGGGTTACGTGGACACACCTTGACTGTGAGATCGAAGGGCTTGGAAGGTGATCAGTCCAGGGTGACATGACACGCTGATGTCACCCAGGGTGGTGTGGACCCACGTTTGATGTGCCATGTATCATCTGGATTCATATGTTTCATAGGCCCTATGTGCCCATTAAAACGTGACATGTGTTACCCCATGTAGGGGCCACATGTCATCTTTGCCTTTCCACATGTCACACTTGGCACTTTCTTGTTTGGTCCATTTGGCGGGAGGAGTATTCGGGACCCACCTGTCCTTGCCACCACGTGTGAGGGTGGACCCTTCGAGACTCCAAAAATTTGGAACTCCGAAGGTTTGGGATGCAACATTAGGGATAAAATGAAAGGCCCGAAGGACGGAGCCACGTGGAGATATTCTGGGACTTCGGGACTTCAGAGAACGTGCGCACAGAAAGAAAAAGGGACGTTCAACATCGAAGTGTCGAATGCCGAATTCTCCTCTAGATTGTGTGTTAGATGAAGATCAAGTCCCACTATTAGTTTAGACAGTGGATGGACCTTCCCTGCGGGAGGTAGGAACCTGGAGATGGTACGAACGAGATGGACCCACGTGGCCCTCAACTATTAACGCCCAAAGAACTTCGGGAGGTCATAACTTGCAAACCAGAGGTTGGATTAGAGCCTGGTAGAAGTCGTTAGAAAGATACGAGCGAGTAGAAGAGGATGAAGACCCCGGGTAGGGGATTCAAGAAGATTAGAGGAAGCAAAAATTTGATGCCCCATCCCTAGAAATGGTAATTAGGGGTTGAGTGTGTTACAAATTGGTATCAGAGCATGGTTACAACACTTGGCCTACTTGGGCTCATGAACGAGCCGCTTAAAAATATCATTAGAGAAATTTTAGGGGTAACACCCTATCTTACCCCATTCCTAAGAGGCTTCGTTAAACCTCTAATGAAGAAAGGAATGAAACTTTCTACTGTTGTGTGTGTTTTGAAAGATATGAAATGTGTGCTGATTCATAAACTAGTAGATCATTAACTAACAAAAAATGTTTTATCAACACTCAAGTAGTCAGTGGACCGCAGGAAAACTAAAACATAAAGGATGGTGACACACCATGAATTGGGGGAAATCTCCCACAATAGAGAGGAAGAATCTGATGAAAGGAGGGCGGTGGAAACCCCTCCAGATTTGGCTGAAACTATAAGAAGCCTCATGGTAGAATTACAGAGATGCAAAGCTGACAATGAAAGGTTGATAAAAGAGCAGGAAAAACAAACTGAAATTAATGCAGTCCTACTGCAAATCTTATCATATATACAAATGTAGCTGCAACATGGACCATCAACCAGTTACGTGGACAAACATTGTACTAAGAAAACCCATAGTCCACCTGAGATATGAAAGAATGGCCCTGAAAGTGGCCATACGAGGAGGATCACCTCAAGGAAGGCTCAACATGGGGCCAAGAGACACTCATCAGAAGAATCCTCTGGTGAGGAAACTGACAACTCCAAGGAATCTTCTAGTAGAAAAACTAGTTCACATTCTCAGAGGAAAAGAAAGAAGAGGAAACATTCCAAGAGTCATGACCCTGAAGAGTTCAAAAAATCCAAATCACCCACATTGGATGGAGAAATTAATAAGGGGGAAGAAGCATAAGTTTGGATGCTTGGATTGAAGAAGTACTTCAAAGTCCATGCATACTCTGAAAATTTAAAGGTTCGAATAATGATTTTTAACCTGAATGGAAAGGCCTCCATTTGGTGGGAGGAGCTTAGGAATGTGAAAGGAATCCATGAGAAGGACTTTTCGTGGAAACAATTTGAGAAATACTTCAAGAATAAGTTTCTATTAGAGAAATAATTTGATGGGAAGACCAAGGAGTTCTATGAACTCAAGTTTGGGCGGCTCACCATAGATTAATATATCAATAAATTCCTTGAACTAATAAGGTATGTACCCTACATAAAGGATGAAAGTTAAAAATGCAATTATTTATTAGTGGAATACCTTAGTCCTTCCGGGACATGATTGAATTTGATGAGCCAAAGACCTTAGAAGACATTATCCAGAAGGAAAGGTATTGCTATGAGAAGTTCAAGAATAAGACAGAACCTCACGAGGACTGGAAGAAGAAAATTACTTCGGGTTTTAAGAAGAAGGGATTTAAACCCTCAAGATTCAAGAGTTATGGGAAAGGATCTAAGATGAGCCTTCCTACTAAAAGTGTATACCAACAAAATTTCCTCTCTTAGAGTGGAAATAAAACCTTTGGAGCAACCTCATGTAAGACTGATAACACAAAGAGAGAACCCTTGAAATGTTGGGGTTGTGGAGAAGAACACCTACTGAGAGACTGCCAATATAGGCAACATAACAATAGGAGGGTCTACAACGTCGAAAATACTACCACAGTCAATGATGTGGCTAGGAGCATGCCACGGATTTAGGCAACCTTGGATAATAGACAAGCCGACCACCAAGCTTTAGTGGTGGAGATGGAAAGTATGATTTCCAACCATATAGTTTCCATTTTAATTGACCCTTGTTCTAATTTGAGTTATGTTGCCCCTCAAACTGTTGAGAAATGTAAATTGCAACAAGTTAAACATGTTAAATCATGGATGGTACAACTAGCCAATGGAACCAAAAGAAAAGTAACAAAGGTCATACCAACAACATTCCAATTCGTTATGAGTGGATTGCCCACCCAAGCAACCCTAAACATACTTCCTTTAGGTTCTTATAACCTGCTGATTGGCATGGACTGGTTGGCTGCCCATAAAACCAAGTTGGATTGTTATAATAAAACTTTGGAGTGTGAAAATGAAGAAGGGAGAAAGGTAAACCTACAAGTGGTTCAAAAGCCTGTCTCAGTGAGCAAATATCAACCCTTCAAGTGAAGAAGTGTGGCAGAAAAGGATGCCCTTTATATGCAATACAAGCATTGGACTATGTTGAGAACAACAAACCAAGCCTAGAATACCATCCCATATTAAGAGAGTATAAATATGTGTTCCCATAAGAGGTACCAGGTCTACCTCCAAGAAGAGATATTGACTTTTCAATAGAACTTGCACCAAGAGCGGTGCCATTGTCTAGAACACCCTATAGAATGAGTACACCAGACCTGGTTGAGCTCAAGCTACAACTAAAGGAAATGATGGACAAAGGCTACATTCGGCCTAGTGTGTCTCCATGGGGAGCACTAGCCTTATTTGTGAAAAATAAGGATGGCACACTTAGGTTGTGCATAGACTATAGGAAACTCAATAAGATGACCATAAAGAATAAGTATCCCTTGCCAAGGATTGATGACTTGTTTGACCAATTAAGGGGTGCTACAATTTTCTCCAAGATTGAACTGAGGTCTGGATACCATTAGGTCAGAATTAAAGATGAAGATATCCACAAAACAACCTTTAGGACAAGATATGGACACTATGAATTTGTGGTGGTGCCATTTGGGCTAACCAATGAACCAACCACTTTTATGTGCTTAATGAATAATGTACTCAGTAAATTCTTAGACATATTTGTATTGGTTTTCATTGATGACATTCTAATCTATTCTAAGAATAGGGAAGAACATGAAGAACATCTTAAGCTAGTACTTCAAGTACTAAGAGAAGATCAACTCTATTCTAAGTTTAGTAAGTGTGACTTTTTCTAGAAACAAGTCCATTACTTAGGCCATGTTATTTTTGAAGAAGGGGTGGTAGTTGATCTTGACAAGATCAAAGCCATTATGGATTTCCCTACCCCAAAGGATGTATCTGATATCCGATCCTTTATGGGCCTAGCAGGATACTATAGGAGGTTCATAAAAGGATTTTCCAAGATTGGTTGTCCAATCACTTCCCTTCAGAAAAAGGAATTTAAATTCTTTTGGACATCAGAATGTGAAGAGAGATTCCAAGAGCTAAAATACCTTCTAACCAATGCACCTGTGTTAAAGATTGCAGACCCAAACAAGGACTTCCTTGTGTGTATAGATTCCTGCAAGGAAGGACTCAGAGGAGTCCTTATGCAAGAAGAACTTGTAATTTGCTATGAATGCAAAAAATTGAATGAGCATGAAATCAATTATGTGACCCATGATCTAGAATTGGTTTCCATAGTGCATTCTTTGAAAATGTGGAGGCATTACCTCCTGGGTAGAATATTTGTTCTTATGACAGACCATTGTGGGTTGAGGTACCCATTTGATCAACCAAAACTTAATGCTACACAAGCTAAATGGATGACTATCCTTAGTGAGTTTGATTTTGAAATCAAACATATCAAAGGAAAATAAAATAGGGTGGCTGATGCCCTTAGCAGAAGTGTGAAAGTGATTCACCTGGCAGCTGTAAGCACCTGTGAAACAAATGTCAGGGAGAGAGTCAAGAGTGCATAAGAAACATATGCATTTTTCGAGACTATAAAATCGTACTTAGAACAAGAGCCCATAGGGATGAAGTATGAAGGTTATCAAATGCTGAATGATGGTCTGCTAACTTACAAAGGTAGGTTGTATATTCTGAATTGTGACGAATTGAAGAGGTTCATGTTGGATGAACCACACAAAAGACCATATACTGGTCATCCTAGTTATCATAAAATGATCACAACCACTAGGAAACTGTTCTATTGGCCCAGACTGAAAAATGACATAGCTGATTACTTTGCTAAATGTCTAGAATGTCAGTAGGTTAAGGCAGAACACCGACATCTAGCAGGGCTGTTGCACCCCCTACCAATTCTAGAATGGAAATGAGAAACCATCTTCATGGATTTCATCACAAGATTACCAAAATCAACCAAACAAAATGATGCCATCATGGTAGTGGTGGACAAATTGAGCAAGGCTACTCACTTCATTCCCCTCAAGTCAACTTGCAAGGAAATATATATTACCCATATTTTCATGAAAGAAATATTTAGGCTGCATGGCATGCCTAAGGAGATCATATCTGACAGAGATAAGAAATTTACTTCAAGCTTTAGGAAATCTTTATTTGTTGGTTTTGAAACTAAATTACTATTCTGTACAACCTATCACTCTCAAAATGATGGATAGACAAAGAGAGTAAACCAAGTGTTAGAGGACATGTTAAGGATGCGTGTAATGCATCAACTTAAGAAGTGGGAAGACTACCTACCACTGGTAGAATTTTCCTACAACAATGACTATCAAGAATCATTGAAGATGATCCCTTTTGATACCCTCTATGGTAGACAATGAAAGATTCCAATCAGCTGGGATAACCTAGTATACATAATTACAATTGGGCTAGACATGCTAAAAGAAATGGAACAACAAATAATTCAGATAAAACAGAATCTTAAAATAGCTCAGGATAGACATAAAATCTATGCATGCATAAAAGGACTCCTAGAGAGTTCAAAATAGGGGATCAACTTCAGTATATGATTAGGATGTGGAGAATGGATCTAGAGTGCATCATAGTTAGAGGGGAGCAGTTGACATTCTTGACCACCGAGGATGTGTATTTTTTGACGGGGCTCCCATTCCATGGGATGGCCCTTTTGATAGATCCCCAACTATAGGGGGAAGATCGAGTGGGTGACTTGGCGGCTCACCATTGTACTGGGCCGAACCCTATGTCAAGTTCGATCATCCAGATTGAGGCTATTGACGACCTATTGATAGAGTGCGTCGCCTCTATGGTGGTGAGGATCTACAGATCCTTGGGGACTCAACAGATAACTGATGGTCAGTTGAGGATAGTATAGCGGGTCCTGGATGATGGGACATGTGAACCGATGTCGGCGGGCTGACTCCGAAGACTTCACGTTCGGGTTTGTTCTGGTGGCCTGGTTTTTGAGAGGGTTCCTCTGTTGCACCCAAGGATCTTTCTTGAGTCCACGGAGCGACAAGAGCCATGTCTAATGTGGTGGGCCCATGTGTTGGCCTGACATGGAGGTGGGGAGGGTGGACACTATTTCACGACCACGGTGGCACGAGTGTGGCGACATATGCCATCGGTGATTATGAGGTATCCATACATGGGTATGGACTACCGCCATGACCCAGACACGATGTTTCCTCTTGGGGAGGATTGGGATCAACGAGGTATGTGTTTGTATATGGTTTTATGTTTTGTGATTTTGATAGATAACATTGATTATATATGTATATATGGATGCTGACACTATATATGGTGTTGTTTTGTAGATGTGGGACCTCGAGGATGAGAGGCGAAGGTGGTCAAGGATCCGGCTCGCTGGAGGCCAGCTTGACCAACACCTACAAAGCCGAGGGTGGGACAGAGGTGGTGAAGAGATGATGCTGGTGATGGACCAACGCATGAGCTATAGGGAGATGCCAGGGTGCTGTTGGAGGATCTGCGTCAATGATCCGATTAGGTTCCACAAGGTGTACCAGAGGGTATGTGGGCCCATATCTAGGATGAGGAGGTCCTGGAGCAGTGTGTGGGTGTATCGACAGAGTGGCGAACCCTGATCCGTCGAGCGAGAATAATGGGGGCATCGATGACTAGTCGGGTGGCTCTTGGACTTGGAGGGTCCCTAGCTAGTGGGGCACCTCCGACTGNCTCTGGGGGAACCTTGAGTGCCAATTTTTGTATGTATAGGCTTGGGAGCTCATTTTGTATAGGGTATGAGATACACACTTTGGTGCTCATAGGGGTGGGGGGATTCACTAGCGTACGGGCGATTTGTACATGTATATTTTTGTAAAAACTTATGACACTTGATGATATATATATATGGATATACTTTGGATCATTCATGTCTTTCGGTGTTATGTTTTTAATGTAATGATTTCTTTTCTATGTGTTGTGACAAATGTATGATGCTTATGTATAAAATGATGTTTAATGTGATAAATGCCAATCTAATACTAGGTTAGCCATGTGATCTGCTACTTGATTAAGTTGTCTTGGAATATGTGAAAATGTGATTGAATCAAAGTTGCAAGATAGGAGTCTAACTTGCAGGTATTTGTGAAAGAGGAAAATATCATGAACATGATATACATTGTTGAGCTGCAGGACGATAAGCTGGGAATATAACAAAACGCTAAGGTGACGAATGTGGCGGTGACTGGCCTCGGCAAGGAGACCAATGGCAACGTCATATACATCTTGGTTGTTGGTGGCGGAGCCTAAACATATGCGACTGGAGTGGAGTAAGACATGTGAGGGAGTATAGAGAGCCCAAGCAGCGGAAGAGAGATTCTGGGTCTAGCGGCTGGCACTGTCAGGGTAACTGATTTGGTAGGCTGATGGATGATGCATCTGTCAATAACATGGATGATGTATTAGACATGAGAAGTGGTGGTGAAAAATAAGGCTAAAAACTCTACAAATGTGTATAAAGAAAATCCTAAGGTAGGACGGCTATGCTCATGCGTAAAACTTCTTTAAGTACAACCCGTTGACAGGTTCTTTGAGAGGGTAGCCTTTTGGAGAGGCCAAGATGTAGGTAAATTTAGCGAGGTAGTGTTGGATGATGTAGGGTCCATGCCATAATAAATCGAATTTCCCATGGCCGAGAGTATCGTGGGATATATCGTAGCATAATACGAGATCACCTTCGTTGAATGAGAGAAGGTTGACATGGCAGTCGAAAGTGGCTTTGGACCGTTTTTAGCTGCCCCATTATTTTGTAATGAAGATCAACGATCTTCATCAAGCGACTCTAAGGTCAGTAGGTGCTGCTCCATTGGAGCAGTGTCGGGTAATATCTCAATGGAAGTGCGTAATGTAGGGATTTCACACTCGATAGGGATGGTGGCTTCGATCCCATGGACGAGGTGGAACAATGTAAAACTGATGGCAGTTTTGACTACCATGTGATAAGCCCATAACACAGAAAACAACATATGATGCCAGGTGGTCTTATGTTTGTTGACGGTACGTTGTAGCATGGTTTTGAGGACTTTGTTGACAACCTCGACCTGTCTGTTGGACTAAGGGTAGTATGGGGAGGCGAACTCATGCTAGAAGTCTAACTTTGAGGATATTTGCGCAAATATCTTGTTCTCAAAGTACTTACCATGATCAGACACTAGCTGTAGTGGGACTCCGAACCAGGTAATGATGTGGTTGAAGAAAAAATGCACTGCTATGTCAACGGTGTTTTTAAATGTGGACATGGATTCGGCCCATTTGGCAAAGTAATTTACTACCATGATAATGTACTTGTGCCCATTACTAGATGGAGGATGGAAAGTCATGAAGTCTATGCCCCATTTATAGAAGGGGCTAACTGTGATGACTAGATGTAGAAGAGCTGGTGGTGCTCATGCTTTGTTTTCATAAAGCTGGCATTTGTCGCATTGCTTGACAATGTGGATGAATTCATGAAACAACGTGGGCCATAAGTACCCTGCTCGAATGATTTTTTTGGTGGTGGAAATACTAGAAAGGTGAGCAACGTAAGCGTGACTGTGTCAATCGTTCAAGACTCGATCAACTTCATTGATGGTAAGGCATCGCCGAAGAATAGTGTCGACCCTGCGTCGATAGAGAACGTCTCCGATGAGGAGGTATCGAAGGGCTTTATGGAGAATGTAATAATGATCATATCAAGAGAGATGAGACCCAAAATTTTGTGTATGAAGGTAGACAAGGAGGTCATCGTACTAGGGGTCATCAGAGGGGATGAAGAATAGGTGTTCGTCGGGGAAATCCTCATTGATGGGGGAAGATTTAGTGTTTGAGGGAAAATCCATAATGAGTTCGGCTAGGACAAGAGATTTCTTGCTTTTGGGAGTAGAGAAATCGAGATCACATTCCTGGCAGATAATGATCCATTGGGAAAATGTTCCATTAATCTACCATCAACTAAGTAAGTAATGCATGGTGTTGGAATCTACTACGACCTTGGTGGTTTGAAGCAGGATATAATGCCGCAGTTTTTGGACTGTGAGGACAACTACTAATGCCAATTTCTCATCATGATTATACTTCAAGGGTGGCCCTGAAAGTTTTTTACGGATGTAGTAAATGACATGTTCATGCCCGTCATCCCCTAATTGGACGAGGATTCTTGCTACTGAGACAATGGAGGCTAACAAGTAGAGGATGTAATCATGATCATAATCTTGGGGACTAATCAGAGGGGCATTGGATAAGGTGGATTTTAAATCATCAAAAGTTGTTTGAGCATGTTCGTCCCATCGAAATGGGATATCATGTCACAAGAGGCAGAGGAAACCATGTGCGTGAGTGGTGTAGTCTAGGACAAAGTGACGTAAAAAGTTGTCTTTTCCTTGTAGGCTTTGCAGTTGGTGTAAATTCCTAGGTGGTGGAATTTCTGTGATAGCTTGGACCTTGAGGGGGTCCACTGTGATGCCATGTTGGGAAACAATAAACCCAATGAGGCGTCCGACCATGATGCAAAAGACACACTTGAGGGGGTTCAAGCGGATATTGTACTGGCAACATCGTTGGAAAATGATGCGTAAATCGTCTAAATGCTAAGTTCGATTTTTGGATCAAGCAGTGAGGTTGTCCAAATAAGAAAGGATGATGCGAAAAAGATCATGAAAAACATAGATCATGGCCCATTGAAACATAGAACCTGCGTTCTTGAGTCCAAAAGGCATGACACGATAAGAAAAGGTACCCCAAGGGGTAGTAAAAATGGTTTTGTATTGATCTGCTGGATGGATTTGGAATTGATTGTAGTCGGAGAACCCATCCATAAAGGACAAGGTCTCATGGCCGACAAAATCATCGATGATTTGGTCGATGAATGGGGTTGGGAAATTGTCTTTGGGACAAGCATGGTTGAGATCGCAAAAGTCTGTGTAGACACGAATAGTTCCCTATTTTTTGTTAATGGGGACAGGGTTGGATACCCACAAAGTGTACACAATGGGGTAAATGAACCCAACAACATGTAACTTGTCAATTTCGGCTTTGATAGCCGCAACTTTGGATGGGTGAAGGGGGTGTTTCTTTTGACAAACTGGGGCAACATCTGGCCATGTGTCGATTCAATGTTCGATGATAGAAGGATCGAGGTCGAGCATCTCCATATATGACCAGGAAAAAATATCCTGGTATTCCTGAAAGAGAACTTTGTAAGTAGTGATTTCTTCAGGGGAGCATGCAGCCCCAATGCTGATTTATTCTACAATTCTCAATTTAATGGAAATGCCAATTTTGACGATGGAGGAGATGTTGGCCATGTTTCCTTCTTCAAAAGCATCTGAGGCAGGGATCGGGTTGTTGAACTAGTCTATATGCCCTGAAGGAATAAAATCTTTGGTTTCGATTGTGCACATGGAGTCTTGGAATAAAAAGTGCTCGATGATGGAGCGCATTCCATTGGAAATCGAGGGTAGTGAGTTCCTCCAGGATATTTTCGTTGCAGTGAAAAATGCGAGAATACAGGGGATCTTGGGAGGTGAAAGGGGGAATTGTCAATGAGTAAGTGTTATTGGCCTCAAGTGGTGAGGATGCAGATGGGATATCATGTACAGGGTGTGAGGGACCACTGGACATAAAGTGAATGTCCCGATATTGTGGAGGGTACTTAGTTTGCTTGGGGATTGACGATGAAAGATATCGAATATCAATAATACAAGTCAAAATAGGGAGTGGCTGAGTGGGCTCTGGATGATATGTTTGGTGTAATGTAGATAACATTTGGAGAAATTGAGGTAGAGATGGGAAATGATGAGTGTAGTGGCCATATTCTGAATAGATGGCACAAGCAAATTTGGTTCGCAACCCTTTATTTCTTGCGGTGGAGGACTCCGCAGTAGCAGTGGATGTACTTGGCAGAGTGGTTAGAAATGTGGTTGCTCTAGGGAGATGGATCAGATTGCGTAACTCAGGAAGAGTAGGACATCAATTAGTGGGGTGTCCTTCTCTTTCGTATAGGGTGCAAGGAGGTTGAACTCGAGGAGGAAGTGGAGCTGTGGGATCTTTCTTCTTTTGTTTGTCACTAGTGGTGGTGGTGTTGCTACTAGTTGGGGGAGGGGGTGGTGTGGTCGGAGCTGGTACTGGGATATGAATCGGTAATCCCTCTATCAGAGGAGGGAGAGATGACGAAGGGACCATCGTGGGTGGATGGATATACCATACAGGGATGGAAAGAACCATATTTGGAAGGGTGA
>SNQJ01S0024795.1:48197-77965 GCA_010110895.2 Picea sitchensis | reverse complement strand
TTCTAAGGTAATAGTTCCCCAACTGGTGGAACTTCGATGGGGGGAGGGGCCTCGGTGGGAGGAGTATTGTCTCCGATATCTATTTGATTAGAAGATACTACACACACTTGTGATGAAGGGTGTAGGAGAGGTGGTGCTCCATGATATGCCCCCAACAAGGATGGGTGCTTGAAAATTATGGGGCCCATGTCGATGACCGAAAAAGAATCTGAGCTAGTGCGGACAAGGGGGAGAATGTTAATAATGTTGGTGGAATGATTAGGCTCGTAATGTGTAAGTTGGTAGATGGTGACGATTTTCCCGTTGCGGGGGAACATCATCGTTCAAAACACAGAAGAGGCCACTACCTTCATAGCATACATGTAGCTATGTCCAAACAATATGTTGTAATCAAATTGGGCGTCAATAACTTCGATATCAATTAAGATGGGTTTTCCCCCAAGTTCTACAAGGACATTTTGAAAGAGCCCTTCAAGGGACAATGGGCGACCACATAAGCTCATAGGGTGATGGAAGATGGTACTAGCTCAGGGGAGTCGAGTTTCTGCCAGAATACTTTGGACATGATGCATGTGTATGCACCTTCATCGATGATACATTGATGAACTGTGATGTTCTGGATTTTCACTGGTATCTGAAAAAGATACCAGGGCGGGGAGACGTGGTTCTCCGCTATCTAGATCAAAAGTGATGAGTCTAGTATCTGATGGGTCGACTTCCCCCAAGGCAGAAAGCAAGGATTTATGTTGAGTTGGATAGGTTTGGAGGACCTCTAATACAGATATGGATGCAAGAGACTATGCTAAGTCATCGACCAGACTGTAGTTATGGGATGTCCTAGCATGAGGGTTATGTATGTTCCGTCGTAACAACATACAAGGTATACAAGGGTTTGGTTCAGTGTTAGGGCGTGGAATCATTAATAGTTGTCCAGATGTAGACGGAGCCGCTTCTAAAGTGGTTGGGGTAGATTCAGGAGGAAAACCGTATTGTTGACCACGTGTTTGCAGAAGAATCTCTTCTTCGTTGGTAAGGAGGATGTTGCGATCGACCGAATTTCTAGGTTGATTGGGACCTAGGTTTTGATACTGTCCCATTTGGCGTGGGGCAGGGTGTACCTCCTATTGTGTATTCATCACACCTTGGTGTGGAATGGATTTTTTCAAAATGGATGGGGGTGGCTATTGCAAATACTATTGTGGGGCCTACTGAGGGGCAGACGACATTGGAGGACGTTGCATGCTCATGGATTCTTTCATCTGTTTGAAATATGAAATTTGGGGGAAATGGTGCGTATAATATACATAATCACCACAAAGAGCGTAGGGGAAGTTAGTCCAGAGGTTATTGTTCCTCCCTTTTCGTGGTTGATTGTTATTGCTTCCCCCTTGGGTGTTTTGGTTGCCCTGATTCTGGTTGCCCCCAGCGGGATTGTTTTGTTGGGGGTTATTTCCTCCTGGTCCCGGGTTGTCATTGTTTCAATTTTTACCTTTATTCTTGGCATTATTCAGCGGATGGGCCAGATTTTCCATATTCAATTGTTCAAAAATTTGAAGCTATTGAATGGGAGAGGGTTGAACAAAGTTAAGGCCGACCTGTGGTTGTCTTCGTGGAGGAGAAACTAGTCGTGGAGGACTAGGGTAGGGAAAATATGGATTGTTTTGAGGAGACGATGCATATGGTGTGTAGGAAGTTGAAGTGATTCCGCTAGTTCTAAGGTTGTAGGCAGATGTAGAAGGTGAACTCGCACTTGGTTGAGAGGCCGAACGCATCATGGGTACCGGTGAGGGTCCACCCATTGGTGGAGGGGGAGTAACATGATATGATTGTTGGTGAGTGGGAGGAGGGTAATAAGACGTCCCTCCATATGGTTGTGGATATTGATGAACACCTTAAGTGGGTGAGGGGTGGCCGTAATGGTTTAGATGGTTCATGAAACGAATCAACCCATCCACAACGTGGGACATCCCAGGTTTGTCGTGGCCAAATGGTATGGGTCTAGGTGCATCAAGAAATACTGTGTATAAGTAACCTAATGATGGGATTGTGAGAGTTTGTTGAAATAAACTCAAGTGGATGGAATCATCCATGATGTTTTTTGATGAGCACCATAAGTGAAAGGTCATAACATGGTTGGCAGGATATTCTCCCGATTTTCCTTCAAACTTTGGAATATCTGAAGGTAATTTAGTAGGCATATTGGGCCATGTGGGAGCATGTAAAATGGGATCATTCATGAGTTTGGTCAAATCAGGAATGTTGAGGGATGGCAAGTATGGCATAGGGAGATTTGGTGGAGGATTATTTCCAGCCATTGTGTGAGCGTGTAGTGGACCTGTCCCTTGAGAGAGATTTGGTGGGGTTGTACTTCTCCCTTGAGAAGAAGTTTTCCCCCCGCCTCCTTGTGAAGGTGAACTAGTGGATGGATGGCCTTGGGAATTGGACTCAAGCAAAGTGGAACCAAGTAAATATGATCCAAAAATAGTATCACTCATGGTGGTTTGATATGGTTGAGTCGACGAGTTGTCAAGACTAGGGATTCCTCCTAGAACGGGAGGGAGATTCTGCAAGCGTATGGAATGACGAGGATTCTGTGGGTGCCCTATGGTTTTCGACTAGCAAAGTGAATGTGTGAAAATTGTGATGAGAAAGAAATAAATGAACAAGATATTTGTATCTTTTGGACCTTTACAAAATAGAATAACTCACAAGTGCATGTAATCAAATGAGCATCATACATAAATAATCTGTAAAATAAACAAGCATGTGGATAGGTGGATTTTTTCCAAGTGGGGGAACAATAAAAACAAATGCTTGTGTCCTAAAAGACATACCATCCTTCCTGTCAAATAAAACTGGGCCTTTCAATAACACTCAACAGTGGGGTCTGAAGCCACAGGAAGAGGAACTAGTGAAGGTTGAAGTGATCAGTTATAATGAGTGGTAGAGGGTGCATATCCCGAAAGAGCTGGTGATATTTCCCAATAGCAACACAAAATTTGATCAAGGTGTGATTGCAACCCACAATCGCCACCTGGGTAGATGTCCCAAGTTTTGGCCACTAGGTACCTTGGTCAAAGTGTGACATTTAGATTTTCGGCCTAAAAAATGGGTCACGGGCTAGATTCCCTCACAAGAGTTGGGTGACTCAAGGAGGGATGCGCAGAACAACCAGACCTCAACCTTCAACCCTTCATGGGTATCTCCCTGCCTTATGGTGTAGGAAAATTTGACTTGGAGGATTTGGAAGTTCCCTATTTCTCAACTTCTATTGTTTGAAAATGTGAGAACCAGATACCGTGGGGTTATTTGGATGCCTACCCCCAAGATCCTACCTAGACTAAATTTTTTTCTTTTGGCACCTCCTGTGGAGGAAAACTTAGTGTGTTTTTAGAAAAAAATTAGATGTGGTGGGATGAGAGATTGGGGTCATGGACCAAACTCGTTTGAATTAATGGGTGTGGATAATTTCTAAAGAAGTAGTCGTATCTTTCAGAATTCCTTTGGAGAAAACCTACTTCGACCTCCACTATTTCAAAATAGAAATTATGTGTGTGAGGAGTGGCTTTGTGTGCAAGCAAGTGAAAAAGTGTGCCAAGATTTTATTAAGTTAAGTGTGAGATTGCAACATGTGGACTTCCTGTGGTCCTTACAAATCTTCTTCACCTATCTTATTACGTGTCTTTGGTACAACCTTGCAGAATATTTAAAGACCTAAAGAACTAGCAATGTGGACATATGGGTCCTTACAAATCCTTTAAACTCCCTAAATGTTGTTTACACTAAGAAAGCTCTTGAAAAATGTCCTAGATTGCAAACATGTGGTAATGTATGGGCCTGTTAATTTGATCTTTAAACTTCCCTAGATTGTGATCTAAACTAAGAAAGAATTTTTAAGAAACTATCCTAAGTTTGCAACATGTGGGCATGTATGGGCCCTTACAAAACTTCAAGCTGATTTCAAAAAACTAAGAGGAACCCTAGGGGGGATTTGTCCTCTCCTAAATATTTTTGTTAAGGGAG
Source organism: Picea sitchensis (assembly GCA_010110895.2). Taxonomy (NCBI): domain Eukaryota; kingdom Viridiplantae; phylum Streptophyta; class Pinopsida; order Pinales; family Pinaceae; genus Picea; species Picea sitchensis. Next base: position 73,942 of record SNQJ01S0024795.1, on the reverse strand, counting down.
ATGACTGGTTGGTTTCAAATTTTGTTTGAGTTCCTTGATATCCTTATTATAGTCCTCTAGCATCTGTGTGATGATTTGAATATGTTTTTCCACACTGCTCACGACTGCCTACGTGCTGTCTGTAATTTTTGTGAAGAGTTCCTTCAAATTCTACTCCAATTTATCTGCGTGCCGCTTCTCCTCCTATGTCTCCAACTTGACCTATCCTATAAAAATTTCTAGTGCATCCTTTCCATCTTTGGTTACTTGTAATTCTGTCACATCTTCTCTGGCTCGTGATTGCACTTCCTGTGCGACACTGACTTGTATCTTGTGCAATTCCTTTGTTGGTATTTTAGCCAATACCAACTGTACCTCCGCCAGGTCTTTAAGTGGAGTCTAGGATATGGCCTTGTTAATATGAAACATGTGTGTTGTTATCTGGAAGCTAGGAATTGATTGCGCTATGATTTGGAATGTGTCTTCTTTGTTTTGCACGGTCCTATCCCTAGCTTCTGTCGCTCGAGGGATCGGTTCTACTTCCCTCTCTTGTGTTTGGGGTGCTTGTATCTGTTCTGGAACCTACTTAATATTGACCAACTAGTTCCTTATCCTTCCTCTTTGGTTCTTGGCCTCCTCAAAATCCTTTGCCGTGCAATCTTGTACCCTATAAGCGACAAGATCATTATCATCCTCGATGATTGTGTATTTCGGGATTTGTTTGTGGGTCTTGGCCTTCTTGCGCGACCCACCTGTGTGTTTGATTGGTCCTTTCGGTGGCCCTGTCTCTTGTAGAGTAGTTGCTGATGGGGTTTGATGTGTCAATGTGTCCTCCCTTCCTTCTTCTTCATGCGATGGGGCATTGTCCTTCTTTCCTATCTACGTGTCCTTCTTTGGGGTGTTTCCCTTCTTTTGTTGCGCTGTATTTTGACTAGGCTTCACCAACTGTGTTGGTTTCTTGGTCACGACGCTGCCTCCTGGAGATGTTTTGGATGACCCTACTTCCACTTCTTTTCCCTTGGGCATGTCCTTGGTGATGACTGGGATCTTCCAATCATCCTACCAGTCTTCCATTGCCCATTCAAATTCCTCTGTGTTGATGCATAATCGAAGTTGTAACCATTATTTCTCTGGATCCCCGCATGCTTGGATACACATGTTGTGTAACGTAGCTCTAAATTTGGCTATCCCTTGATACTACACTACCACCTCGAGAGCTATTCTCCAAGTGTTGGCTAAATTTATTACAGATTAATGAGATACCGAGAAAAGGTGCTGGCATTACCACTTCTCCGCTTTGGATCCAAAGTGCCTCCCAAATATGTGTACTGTGCTACGCGACATCGTCTTACTCTATCACAGAAATATGAGTCAGTGGGTTCCTTCCATCGAATTAATGCCATCATTATGATGAGTCAGGAGTAGTGGAACTTGATTCCCAAGTCTTGCACATTCTTGTAGTCGTCTAGGAATATATTTAGTACGTATGGGGCCCAACTGAGCATGGTACTGTTTGTGCATTGCGTTGCCACTATGAAAAACCCTGCAGGGACCTCCTCCTTTCGGAATTTGCGATGTTTTCATGCCATCAATTTTGTTTCCATCCGAGTGGCTGTGTCACTGATTCTTTTTAGAATTATGCCGCGCGAGCCCCTTTCTGTCCCATAAGTCTTCTTCATCTCTTTTGCGAGTGTGTTTTCCTTGGTTTTATCATCTAGGTACTGTGTGGGCTTCTCACCATTTGATAGAAGTTCCATGATGAACACAATCAGTTCAACGTCGATGGAGACTGGTTCTTCTAGCCACAAAAATCCTCTACGGAGGACCACTAGTAAGTGCTTGATGCAGTTTTTCACATATTTCCCCCATCTGAAGTGAGGAATGTCCATCAAATTTAGAATTCCTATGTTTTCCAAGCCTACCACCTGTTTCTTTGGCTGCATCACTGGATCTCTTAATGGCCCTGTGCCTAAGCTCTCCATATACACCTTTTGTGAAAATTTTGGGAATTTCCTGGTGACAGACACGTCATGGTCTGTGTATCGTAGCCTTTCGACACAACCTAGTAATCTTGGCATGGCCTACACCCCATCTGGAATGCACAACAAGACGATTGAGGCATTGGGCTGCTTGCGCGAGGACCACGTGATGGGCTATTTCCCCTTTCTTTGTGTTGGCATGCTGGATGTCCCAACCTCTAGTTCTCTTTCTTCCCATCTCGACTTTGGCTACCCCGTGATATCCTCGAGCTGTACTTCCTCTTGCTACATGGACCCCACTATAGGTTGTGTCCTTGGCCCATCAGACTATGTCCTTTTGCTGTCACTCCCATTTGTTCTATGGGCTGCTTTGACCCTGAAAGGTTGCTATGGGTTGCCTGTGGCTAATGGGTCATGGCCCTGTGCACTATAGTGTGAATAAATATCCATCCCAACCATCATCGTGACCTATTCCTCTACCAGTGTGGAGCTCACTAGTTTGACCTGTGGTGAAGGAATTGCGTCGACATTGAAGATTCCCTCGGTCTGTGTAAATTCATGTTCTTCCTTTGCAATTTCTTGCGGTGAATTGTGGCTACTGCATTTTTTCCGTGCTATTTCACTAGGTGTGCCAACCTTTGGAGGTGCCATCATGGGTAATTCTTCCTTCCCCAATTAAAATTTGGCTATACGATCTCTGAACTCGCCTATTCGCCTCTCGTCTTCGTGCTCCTTAGCTTTGCGAGTTTGTAAATGCACAATATGTCTCGTTTGGCCCGCGTTTTCATTATATATAGGGTATCATAAGTTCCTTGAATCTTCTTGAATATTCCTTTTTAATGGTTATTAATGCGTTAAATCTTGTCAAGTATGGTTTGTTTAGTTTCATAAATGCCCATTTCGCGTCTTTTTACCTTGACGGTGTTTTTTCTTTTCCGACTGTTGTCCTGTTTTTTGGTGAGCTGTAATTTTTCAATGCGTTGTACATTTATTGTTGTAACGTTTCCCCTAGTGCACCGTGTTTTCTTCCTGTTAGCCATATGCTACGCGCATTCACTTTTTATTTTTGTCGATTCCACTATCTGTTGCACACAATATTTCCTAGTATTTTGTATTTTCTTTCTTTTCTAATTTTTTCTTCCTTTCTCTTCTTTTTTCTACTTTGTCTTCCTTTTTATGAGTTTTCTTTGCTAGTATCTACTATGGTACAGTATATACATGGATTTCTTACTATGCTGTAACTTTTAAGAATTAGTAGGTCGACTGCCCCTGTATAGTTTCAGTCGATTACCGTTGATCATTCCTTTCAGTTCTGTTCCTTCCAAGCATTTTAGCTGCACAAATCCCCCATCTATGTTAGTCCTTACTTCATATGGACCTAGCCAATGCATTCTAAACTTACCAGGGTGTTGGAAAAATTTGCTGTCATAGAGAAGAACTAGGTTTCCCTCCTTAACACTCTTATTTCTAATATGTCTGTCATGCTAGGATTTGAATCTTGTTTTCTGTACTTCCTGGTAAAATATTGCCAAAATCCTATCCTCTTCCATTTCCATTAGTTGAATTAGCCTCTCCTATAGTGCACCTCTTTCTGTCATGTTGGTAATTATTGCTACGCGCTGACTGGGTACCGAAAATTCTAATGACACCACTGCTTGCTGCACATACCCCAATCTGAATGGTGTCTGTCCTATCAAATTCTTACATGTGGTCTGATATTCCCATAGTAATGCTTAAGTACCAATCATCCTTGTTGACATTACAGATTTTAGTCAGAGCATTTTCCAAGATATTATTGAACGCTTCTACTGTTCCATTTTCTTGAGGATGATATGGTGTACACTTCTGGTGATAGACTTCAAACTCTTTAGTGATACCCCTAATGGTATTATTGATAAAATGAGTGTCTTGGTCACTCATCAAAATCTTGGGACATCCAAATCTGGTGATCACTTACTCAAATAAGAAGTGTGTTGCTTCCTCTGCTCTACAATCTTTGATTGCTGCTGCTTCTTCCCATCTTGTTAAGTATTCAGTCGCAATAATGATATATCTAGTTCCTGACCTTTTTGCTAGTGGATTAATCGATCCAAAAAAGTCTATTGCCCATTTGTCAAATACCTGCAGAGTCACTTGTGGTCTTAGGGGTATCTCATCCCTTTTGTTGGTTTGCCAACCCTCTGACAGACATCACATTGCTGGAAATATTCCTTGGCATATTTATGAACTTTTGGCCACCATAATCCTACACACAATACCTTCTGTGAAATATCTTTTCCGGTATAGTGTCCTCCAACTATATCTTCATGAGATTCTACTAAAATTTTGGGCCGTTTGCAGCTCTGACTACCAGATTTTTATTCTACACAGTGCTAAACTCTTGTGGCACAACCCCTTTGCTTAAGTATTCAATAACATCAAGAAAGTATTCATCAGCTACCTATACTAAAAATAACTGTGCATCAGGGAAGTTGTCTTACAAGTTAGTAGGTTCTTCTCCATTAGTTACCCTTGATAGGTGATCTGGTTCTGCATTCAGCTTCCCTGGTTTGACTAACATTTCAAATTCAAATTCTTGGAATAATAATAACCATCTACTGATCCTCCCCCCCAACAATGACTTGTTTACTAGATACTTGAGGGCATAATGGTCAGTGAACATTTTAAAGTGTTTACCCAATAAATAGTGCCTGAATTTATGAAGTGGATATACCATGGCTAGGCCTTCTCTTTTTGTGGTGTTGTAATTTTGCTCAGATTCTGACAATTTTCTGCTTGCAAAGGCTATAGGATGGTCTAAGTCTCATGATCCTGGTTGCGCCATAATTTCTCCAAGTGATATGGATGATGCATCTACATGCACATGAAACTTCTTGTCTCAATATGGAAATACTAGTATATGTGTTGTTACCATCTTTTCCTTTAAAGTATCCAATCCTTGTTGTCAGTCCTCATTCCATTGAAATCTGGTGTCCTTCTTTAAATTTTTTTCCATTGGCGCAGTAATTTCTGCATACCCATTTATAAATTTCGTGTAATAGCCTGTTTGTCCTAGTGTTGCTCTTAACTGGTGTACTAACTTTGGTGGTGGTAAATTCCCAATGACTGCAATGTTAGCAAGGTCCACTAGTAAACATTGTCTACACACTATATGTCCCAACAATATTCCAAAAGGTGTACCAAAAATGAATTTCTTGATATTTAATGATATCTGACACTTCCTGCATCTTTCCAACATTAGTATTAACACTTCTACATGGTCCTTTAAAATACTATATACAGTCCAATCATCTAGATATACTTCAAGAAACTGATGTATGAATTCCTTAAAAGCAACTATCACTACTCTTGAAAAAATGGATGGTGCATTCTTCAACCCAAATGATATGACTGTGTATTGATAGGATCCCCATTCTGTAGCAAAAGTAGTCTTATACCTGTCCTCTGGAGCTATTTTGATTTGGTGGTAACCTGAGAATCCATCTGTGAATGAATATGCTTCCTGTCCTCCTACATTCTCTAAGAACTCATCTGTAAAATGGGTAAGGAAAGGGTCGTGTAAGAAAAAATCATTAGGTTTCCTCAGACCTACACAAATCCTTATCCCCCCTCGCTTATTTTCTTAGACTACCATAGGAATGATCCATTCATATTCCTCAACTGGTTCTATAATGAAAACTTCCAACATTTGATCAATTTATGCTTGTATATTGGTTTCAGTTTGTAAGGTCTCTTCCTGACATGTCTAGCCTCAGGTTTGAGGGGTATCTTCATCTCTCCTAGCTCTCTTGCTATACCTTTCATTTTTGTAAAATTCGTTGGAAGCAGGTCACTATATTTGTGTGATAACTCTGTTATTCTTTTTACTGTTTTCTCATACCAATAGTCTCTGATACTGGCCATTTTAGGGTTTTAATTCATCCCAATGTTGACTTTCTTAACTTTGATTGGTGCAGAAAATACTTATGAGTCCAGGGATGGACCTTCCACCTCGCTTTCTCCTTCACTCTATGATTTGAATGTTGTGCCAAACATCTTCATCTAGTGCTTCTTCTTCCACATGATAGCATGAGAGTAACTCTTTGACTGTCTTTCTGTTATGTTGTTGATATTCTGTCAGGATTTCAACCTCTAGTTCATCAATAAATATCATTCCTCGTTTCAGATTCAATGCTGAATCAATGTTGGGGTTCTCATGTTCAAATGAGAAAGTCACTACAAAATTTTGACGTAATCCTATCCATTCTATAGTGCCTCTACACATCTCATGATCTATATACTATTTCTTTGGGATTCCTTCCAATGTATGGATAAAGTGATGAGGCCATTCCTCTGGTGGTGTCATACTCCATTGTGTCTTGCACTTCTCCAAGTGTTCCACTGGTGTTCCTTTTCCATCATACTTCTGCATTTTATTGCTCCCTTTCTCTGCACCAAATCAAGTGCGTAGTAGTCATTTACACTGATACTAGTCCTGAATTGTTTCTTTGTCCGTGCCCCGCCATCTTGCAGGTGTTTCCTTGAGTGAAATATCTAGGGCTAAGAGCCTATGATTGTCTAACACTTCATCTTCATATTTTGTCAAGAATTCCTCTAAGTCATTTAGCCCATGAAAGCTGTGAGGTTCTCTTATCTCTGTACCAACCCATCTTACTACGCTATCTATTCTTGCACACCTTCTTGTGGAAACTTCATGTAATCGATGCTTCCAATTCTCCAAACCCATGTTTGATTTAGAAGCACATGATGTAATGCTTCTGTAGCTGAGTACCCCATCTGTGGTTGGGTTAACATAATCCTCTTGTCGCACGGTGGTTCTGTACAACTGGTTTATTTCTTCCAAATCCAAAGAAGTGGCCTCTACAAACCCTTCTCCTTCTCAGGGATCCAATGGTGTAATGAATCTATATTCGCTTGATTCAAAAGTCATTTTTCTTGTCTTCAGGTTAACTATAGCCTATTTATCGAATTCCCAATCCAATCCAAGTAAGGCTGGGTAAGGTGTTGTTCCATCCACTATCTCTATTACTTCAAAATCTGCCATATTGCGCACTCCATACAAATCTACCGTCACCCCTTTAAGCCTTCCAATTGACAACACTCTTTGTTGATTTGCTAATTTATACTAGATGGGTGAATATCCTAGTGTGGGTTATCCCATACATTTCCATGTCTTCTTAGGTAAGACATTTACTTCAGAGCCTAAGTCCAATATAACATCACCCATATTAAAATCCCCAATGTTGGCATTCAATCTGAGTCCTCTGCTTGTCCTTCTTATTGTATGGAGATGATTGAATGTTTTCTATTCTAACTTCCCTCCACCTTCGTGTTACATATTTCTAGCATATATTGAAAGACCTTGACAGATGATGGGTCATTCAATAACTTAACACAGGATTTCATAAAATACTTTATGGTACTCACTTTCTCTAGAGGTTGTTCTTTATTGGTATGGTCCACTGAGAATGCCATACTATATATTGGTGGGTTCTGAGGTTGCTACGTGACTAATGTAGACACAACATTCTATTTGAGAAAATTCTATTTGGATTCCTTAAATGTTTCCTTTTCTTTCCGCGTGTCAAATTGCTTCTGTGGCTCAATGTTCTTCTAAACCCATTGGTGCTGATCTGGATCTCGTGGTATTGCCTCAGTTGCCATCTTCCTCGAGTGACTATATTGATGCTCCTCCCATCATCCCTGTCTTATGTAGATATCCATTGGAAATTCAGGTTTTTCTGGTTTCTGTTTTCCTGGATCTTCCCCAAGAGTGTTGGACAATCTTCCGTGTCATGATTTGATGCACGACAGTACATGCATGTTGCTGGTGGGAGTGGACAATCCCTTGCATAATGCCCTAGTGTTTGGCAGTTTTGGCACACTACTGTTCCTCTGCCTCATCCAAATCCTCCTCTACCTCGTCCTCCACCTCGATCTCCTTGCGATGCATTGTACTAAGGTACCTGGTTATATTGCGTGGGGTTATATTGTGGCTATGCATTATTATACTGTGGCTGAGCATTGTTGTATTGCTGCTGCGCATTGTTGTATGGTGGTGGTATCTGGATGAACTGAGGTGAAACTTGTCTTGTTATCATTTATGCCTGCACACTATAAGTATATGAAGTTCTTTCTCTCATCATCTCCATTGTCCTACAATCCTTATCATTACGACCCACTGATTTGAAAAAATTGCAATATGAACCTTTTGGTACTGTCTTATATTTCTGCATCATTGGACAGTGATATGGATCATGCCCATGTGTCTTACAAATCTTGCACCATGCTCCTCCTTTTGGAAATGGGTTTGGCACCCCTATCTCCATGTATTGTGTGAAAGTTGGACATTCGTTATTATGGTGTCCTTTTGTCCTGCATAGGGTACACCAAACAACTTCTCTTTTCTCTTTGCCTTTATTCTGGTTAAGTTGAAATGTTAGATTCTTCAGATCCTCCTTCAACTCCTCTATTGCCGGGTCTGTCTTCTGATACTAGTTTTCTTCCAATTGTAAGGCTGCCTATAGAGCCTCTACTTGAGTTTGGAAATTCTGCTGTCCTAACAGGTATTTCAAGTGTGGTAATAATGAGTTCACAAATAAGTGCCTATGTTGCATGTTAGTAATTGTATATTTCAACTTACCCTTCAATTGTTTGAACCTATGATCAATCTACCAAAAAGACTCACCCGATTTCTTCCTAATTTCAATCATTTCATTTATATACTGGTCTTTTGAGTTGGGCTTATGAAATTTGTTTACCAATAGTTTTTTCACGTCTGCATTAGTCTTTGGTATTCCCCGTGGATTGTTTACATCTAGGCTCATATACTGGTTCAGTGCACGGTCTCTTAGTTTAATAGATAACTGCACTAGATTTGTATCCTCATCTATGATCTGCTTTTCTTCCCATATCTTCTCACAGATGAATAAGTTCTTTTCAGGGTCCTCTTATGCCTCTCCCTGAAATTCTGGTAATCTGATCGTGGGATCATGTCCCGCCATTTTGAACTGTGTTGAACTACTACCTCCATGTGGTGTAGATAATTGATTGTTACTTCCTGAAGTGGATCCCACAGTTGATGGTCCTTGATTGGGTGCGTGTCTTGTTGTTTTTCTTCCACTAAAATCTGGTTGTCTAAACATTGGTGTTCTTTTTGGTGTATTAGTTGCACATGGGGTTGTAGGTTCCACACTGATGATGATATGGATTGGAGTTATGCCTTCTGTTATTGACCTTGGACCTCCTATTTTCCTTTTGTATGTTTCACACAGGATTTCCTCAATCTTCTCCATAGCCCAGAGATCCTCTACCTCTTCTTCATCATTTGCCAAGCCCTCTCTATCAACTATGGATCTTTTCTTGTTATTTATTTTATATTGGTAGGGTACTCTACTACACGTCTTTCCAACTTCTACCATTATCTTCTTTATCGACTCTTCTTCCATCATTATTGGATCCATGGCCTCATTATTTCCTTTATTCCTCTCCTTTTCCATATCTCAACCTCCAGTCAGTGCTTCCCCCCTTCCCCCATTCACACATGGAAGTTTAGCTGTCTGATTCCATGGTAATCACACAATTGTCATACAATAAAATCTTGATTGAAGTATACAATGATATGATGTACCTACCTATGGTTCCCTTTAGAAAATCTTGCTCGGCTGTAGTGTAGGAATTCACAGTATCTACTGCAAATTTGGTGATAAACCCTGCAACAATACCGTCTAACCAAAAATCTACTGCGCATGTAAATTTGTTATTAACTTGTTGTAACTGCGCGATTTACACAAGATTCCATTCCAACTGTCTGATTCGATTTGTAGTGTGGTTTTCCTTTAATCTCAATAACCACTCCTACAACAAATGTGGGAAATCATAGAAAAATACTTCATGCAAGTCGCTAAACACATATTTGTCGATATATTTGCACAGTGTCAACTTAGGGTTTCTGTTTTCCCGCTGCACAAAATCAAGTTCCTTTGTTTCCAACCATCTTTCAATCTCTACCTTCATTGGATTCCATGTCCTGAACATTCCCTTCTATACCTTGATTCTCCATGCATTTCTTATACGAATCCCATCCACTCGATCTTGTGCAGTTCCACCTGGAAACAAAACCATTTGTTGATTTATTATTCCAGTCCTTGGGCTGACCCGGGTTCAGACCTCAACACTTTTCCAACAAAACCCTAAAAAACTATCGTGAGATATATTTTCACTCTCATGGAGTGTGCTCGTACTTCAATGCAACGATGTCTTTAGACACCATCACTGTTCTTGGATCCATTCTCCTATGTGGTTAATCCCTATCCCAACACTTTGATGATCCACATGCAATGCTATATACTCTATCCACTTGCAACTCAATCCATGATCCACATGTAATATTGTTGTCTAACGTCAATACATAATAGTACTAAAAAAACACTATATACTATATAGGCCACCCAAACTCTAGGAATTGCTATTTTTCCTTCTATTGCAAACTCACTTCCAAACTGATGTCAAAAACTAGTTCATTGAAAATGATTTTTTCTAGCCTAGGTTGACAACATAAATGAGAAGGATCAACACACACCGAGACACATAGGAATGGATATCCATCATGCTAAGATAGACTGATAGTGGAAGAGGGGAGGTGATGCTACATTTTTGCATCTATTTAATGTTTTCCATATCCATTTTCCTGAAAAACCCTAGTGAGTAAATTATGATTTTTTCCCTTCTTTTTCACTTCGTGTGTGACAACAATGAGACATACATGTATGAAAAAAAATCTATTTGCATATTAACCATGACTACTCAAACTTGCACCTATGCTGTATTAACATATTACCAATACCACTTTTGTGGAGAACCAACCAATAATTAAAAAAGAGTTAGAACAAAGCATATAACTTTAGATACCTAATTCAATTATTTTTTCTTACTTAAGGTACCTTTTCTCTTGGTGTGGCTTTAAATGTCGCCATATCGCACATAGTGGGTCCTTTATGATCCCAACCGATAGCTTGAGAAAAACCACTATTACCTTCTTATGTTATCCTTTCAATCGAACAGTTCGTGTGTAGGTGGGTGATAGATACTTATTGACTTGGCATGAGGGTTGAGTTAGAAAGTGACTGAATAAAGAGAGGAGGTTGAGAGAGAAATACAATAAGTTTAATCACTTGAAAGAATATAACTCTGTATAAATCTCTAGGACCTATTTTTTAATGGTCTAAACAACCCCGTTAGACTATAGTCAGGGCCAAAAAGGGGTAAATAGGGTTACTAGAGGTCATTCCAACCAAGGGTGTTATAATTTGAAAGTGACATTGAGATAAAAGTGGCTAAAAGCACTTTTAAGCCAACTTGAGTTAAAAATATAACAAATGAGCTAAAATTAGAGTCAACAATGAATTAGGGTTTCAGGCAGCTATAAGAAAAGGTAAAGCGACCTAATTCATCATTATGCAGATTTTGACTTGTCATTGAGGAGAGAGGTGCATCTCAAGAGAGATAGCTCAATGGATTCCAGGAGTATTAATACACCAGTGGTTGATTTCAACATTTAAAGACACACCCTAGTCATCGGGGAGATCACACAAGTCTTCCATTAGTCTTCAACAACAGTTATATAGGTTCCAACAACAAGGGCACTCTTATTCAGGGTGAGGGCGCAACTTATGAGGAGGTATTGAGTTGAATTGTCCCATACAAGGAGAATCCAAAGATTCCCTTCCGACCTAGTTGAGAGGAAGGAAAGGCACATCTTTTTCCTAGTTTCTCATCATATTCCAATGGAGAAATCATCTGGGGTGCATTTTCCAATTGTTAAGGTTGTGGCACTTGGGGAGGACACATTTGGGGTTCCCGAGAAATCAACAGATCATATCCAGGGAAATCCTTTCGACCCATTTCATAGTAGGCCAAGGCAATAATTTTGAGATACATATCAGCCGATTCCGATGGTGGAATCACTAGGGCATATTTTTCCAGTAGCAGAGGGGCACATTTCCCCAGGGGGATCCATCTAGGGTACAAACATACCAACAAAGGATTGGAAAATCACTAGGACTGAGAGATCTAGCAGGGCGCACTGTTTGGGATAGTTTCCAGGCATATCTGAGATGTCTAGCCACTAGGGCGAACTTTCCATACTTGCAACAGTTGCCGTATGAGCTGCCATAGCTTTCAGTAGATCTTACACCTCTTCCATTGATCCCACAGTAGTCTCCTATTACTGGGTATTATTGTTTTTGTTTTCTTATTGTATTCCAACTAAGATCCTTTTGTCATTTGATCTAGCCGAGTGATTTATTTTATTTCAGTCACATTCGACATTGTACTCCAAAGTTGTCATAATATATTATTACAGTCTTTTGTCTCATTTACTATCTGTATGCTCAATATATATGCTGTAAACAATTAATTATACACATACACATCTAAAATGTATCCATAAACCCCCAATGTATCAGATCAAACTTTTGGTCACATAAGATTCGCAATATTCCCTTGGCTAGCCGGGTCAAGAACATTATAGTGGTATCAGATATTTCTTCCTGCCGGCCTGTGAAGAAATTACTTCTCATGACCCCATGATTCTGGGAATGGGTGAAGAATACCGAGAGGGCCGAGGAAATTTTGGGGACGAGTACGTCCAGTACCGTAGAGGTCATAGCAGAGTCCATAGAGACATGAACACAAGGGAATATACTCCTTTCCACACTCAGTCTGATATAGAGCCAGAGATAGAGGACATAGAACATATCGGCTCTGAAACAGAGGAAAAAATAGAGAGGACTATGGGTGACATGCATGAGACACCAGAGGGCAGGGGGAAAGGCCCCGAGACACATGTCGACAATACACATGCCATGTTGAATTACCTAACTAGAGGATAGAGGGACATAATGCACGCCATATGACAAATGGCCATCATTACACAGATGATCCATCATAGTGTGAGCACTATAGGTGCCAATTTCGCAGGAGGAGCGAGTGGTTCAGGAGGACACCAGGGAGGTGGGACTAGTGGCTCCAATGGATCTCAGGGCAGAGCTAGTACACACCTTTCACCAGTCTGAGCCTACACATCATATGGGAGGATTCCTCGACCTTTATACCCATAGTTCCAGGGAGGAAAACCACTGGGACAACTAGGGCATGTAGGAGGAAAACCAGGTCATCGATAGGTAGTGCCACAGGATCCATTCAAGGAGTACATAAGAGACTACTTGGCACTAGGACCAGATTTCCATGCAGACATGAGTTTTCAAGACTATTATTCAATACAATATCGAAACAAACCCTGAGAGGCACATAGGGGCAATGTGAAAAATCACAACATGGACTTTATTAATAAAGTGGGAAATATGAACATTCCTACTTTTGACAGATCGTCGAGATGCTCAGTTCAAGCATGGGTATAGAATCTTGATACATACTTCAAGCTTAACCCAATGACAGAGTCAGAGGCTATCAATTTCGCCACTTTGCACTTGGATGGGGAGGACCACGAGTGGTGGTACCATGGGATGGTGACCTTAGGTCACAACCGCATTACTTCATACTTAGAGTTCATACAGAGGTTGATGGAGATATTTGACATGAGAAATATAGAGCTCCATTTTAGGGACCTTATGCAGTTGAGACATACATGATCAGTCGAGACCTTCATCACAGAGTTCTAGCAGAAGGTAGTGGCTGTATCTGACATATTAGAGCATAGACCATTGATGCTATTCATCGAGGAATCGACATAGCCATTAATAGGCTGGGTTAAGGATTTCAAGCCTCACACCCTACAGGAGGCCATTGTGCGCACATGAGGCATGAGTGAATCAACACTGAAACCCAAACCTGTTACCAAACTCTTTGTACCATAGAGAGACATGGATCAACGAAATACTCAAAGGAAATGGAAAGGTAATCCAAAATTTGACGATGACACCAGACGAGAGTTGATGAGGAAGAAATTATGCTTCTCTTGCAGAGACCCTTGGGTTCCAAGCCATGGGTACATGGGAAAGGGAGAGATCCATTATATTGAGGTGACAACAGACAATGTGGATAGTGAGGAGGAGCATTAGGACAATGGATACACTATCTTAGAGGAGGAGCCATCACAGGCATAGGAGTAGCCTCCACGGAGATCATCAACACCAGCAGGGACCCACCCACAGGTAGGGCCACAACCTCCTGAGCAGGCTAACGCACAGAAACTAGCAAAGAGAGGAGTGATAGAAACCCTTTCTGGTTTTCCTAGGTGCGACACCCTCTATATCAGAGGGACTATTCAGGGACAACAATAAATCACCCTAATTTATGGTGGAGCCACCCACAAATTCATTGATGCTTCATTGGTGTCGAGGTGGGCACTTCAGACAAAGGAGTTTGAGGGATTCAATGTTGCAGTAGCAGATGGCCATACATTGGAGTGTCTTGACAGAGTCCTGGACTTAGAGATAAAGTTAGGTAACTACACAATAAGAGACACGTTTTATGTAGTTGACCTATCTAACACATATGTGGTATTGGGAGTCCAGTGGTTGATCACATTGGGAAAAATCACCACTAGCTACCAAACCTTGGAGATGGGGTTCATGGACAGTGACAAGAAGAGGATCGTTCTGAGGAGCATGTCGACAGGGGTACCCTAGACAGTTTCAACCAAGAGGATGGAGAGGATATTTAGGGATGGGGAGGTAGCATATGCTGTAGAGTGCTTGATCACTACACAAAAGGATTCATAGGGTCGAGAACAATATCGGATAGAGATCATGAACTTGTTGGGATGACATCAACATGTTTTTGGTTTGATTCCACTAGGGAGTTCACCGAACAAGGGGTTTGAACACACAATTGAGTTGGAGGAGGGGGCCAAACCTATGATCACACCACCCTATCGTCATCCTAGGAGGTTCAAGGATGAGATAGAGAAAGCAATTAAGGAATTGCTAGCGATGGGACACATCAGAGCGAGCAACCGTCCATTCACTTCTTCAATTGTCTTAGTTCTGAAGAAGGATGGTACCATGAGGATGTGCATTGACTATCATGACTTGAAAATTAAGACCATCAAGAAACGATATCCTATCCCTCACATAGATGAGTTGATGGATGAGATGCATGGAGAAATTTTCTTCTCAAATATTGATCTTCTCTCTGCATATCATTAGATCAACATCAGAGAGCAAGACATAGATAAGACAATATTCATATGCTACTTTGGTCATTTCGAGTTTTTGGTTATTCCATTTGGGATAACCAATGTACCAGCTACAATCCAGTCTCGCATGAACCACATATTCATGGATCAATTTAGGAAATCATTCTTGGTTTTCTTCGACGACATCTTGGTCTACAACAAGACATGGAAGGAGCAGATGAGGCACTTGGATGAGGTACTGAGTATCATGGAGACACAATCACTATACGCCAAAGAGTCCAAGTCTGAGTTCGGTATGACATAGCTACTTTACTTGGGCCACATTATGAGTGCACAAGGAGTGTAGGTGCACCAGGAGAAGATCAGGGCCATTTTGGATTGGCCAACACCCAGGAACATGGCATAGTTGAGGAGCTTCTTTGGGATATGCAACTATTACAAGCGGTTTGTCAGGGGTTTTTCTCAGCTTGGAGCACCACTTACAGATCTCACCTGACATGGGGCCTTCATCTGGATCGATGAGTCATAGAAATCCTTTGATCACATGAAAGAAGTCATGGGCACCTGTCCAGTGTTAACATTACCAGACTTCACTTTTCCATTTGTATTAGAGTGTGATGCATCTGGTGAGGGTATCAAGGTAGTTTTGATGCAGGGAGGATATCCCATTGTATTTGAGAGCAGGAAGATCAATAATCCCTAGAGGTTGTACTCCATTTATGACAAGGAAATGCTAGCAATCATGCATGCCTTGACCAAATTCAAACAATAATTGGTGGGAAACAAATTCATGGTCAAAACAAATCACAATGGCTTGAAGTATTTCCTTGAGCAGAAGGACCTTAGTGAGAGGAAACATAAATGGGTGATGAAGGTACATGTATTCGAGTTCGACATAGAGTATGTCAAGGGGAAGAAGAACATTGTGGTCGATGCGCTATCTATGAGACCTATGACATGTTCTTTGATGAAGATTTCAACAGATTGGAAATTCCATTGGTTAGTGGAATATTCCAAGACCAAGTTCGCTTGTGAGGTTCTGGATGGACAGATTCAGGTTGATAGGTATAGGGTCATTGACGATGTCATATTCTACAAGGACATATTCTACTTAGTACGAGATTCAGGGCTCAAGAAAAATATCCTCATAGCAGTTCATGATTCACCACTAGCAGGCCATCATGGGTTTTTCAAAACCTATAGGAATATTAGGGAGAGGTTCTAATGGAAGGGCATAAAAAAGGATGTTATGAGGTACATCGGTGAGTGTGTGACTTGTCAGCATAAAAATTCAGAGCATACACTTCCAACATGGCTACTTCAACCACTTCCCATTCCGAAGCATAAATGGGAGAGCATATCGATGGATTTCATCACAATCCTACTCAAGGTCCAAGGTAAGGACTACATATATGTAGTGGTCGATAGATTGACCAAGTTTTCTCACTTCTATTCCATACTGACAAAGTACAATGAAATTCATGTATCCGAGTTATTCTTCAGATAGGTCTTCATAATTCATGGGTTTCCGAGGAACATCATTAGTGACAGGGATAATAGGTTTATTGGGACATTTTGGAGGGAGTTGTTTAGATTGGTGGGGAGAGAGTTGACACCCAACACCAGCTATCAGCCTTAGACATATGGGTAGACCGAGATCATCAACAAGTGGGTTGAAGAGTATTTGAGGAACTATGTGGGTGGGTAGAAGAGAACATGGGTTAGGTGGCTACATTTAGGAGAGCATTGCTACAACACCACTTTCCACATGTCCATTGGTATGAAACCCTTCCGAGCATTATACGGGTATGATGCTTCCACTTTGGTAGACTTGGTTTTCGGGGAGAGCAGAGCTCCCAAGGCCAAGGATTGGATCACAGAGAGTCAGGAGACTCTCGAAAAAATATGAGTGCATGAAGGAACAAGATAAAGCGCAACTTTGAGGTTGGGGATTTGGTTTTATTGAGACTCCAACCTTAAATAAAATCATCTCTAAAGAAGAGTGGGGCCGAGAAGCTCAAGCCCAGATTTTATGGAACTTATAGGATCATGCTTCAGGTAGGCGAGGTTTCTTGTGATATAGAGCTTCCAGAGGGGAGCAAGATTCATAACGTGTTCCATGAATCTTGCCTCAAGAAGGCGGT
The DNA here is from genome assembly GCA_010110895.2 of Picea sitchensis. Lineage (NCBI taxonomy): Eukaryota > Viridiplantae > Streptophyta > Pinopsida > Pinales > Pinaceae > Picea > Picea sitchensis. The sequence goes on along the minus strand of SNQJ01S0024795.1, from coordinate 56,681 downwards.
GAGACAATTCATCAACACATCATAGGGGGTTCCATCGTTGGATGAGGAGAGATAGTTGGAGTTGGTTATGGAGGAGGTACTAGAGTTTCGAGAGCAGAAAATGAGGAGCAAGTTCACCAGAGAGTGTTTGATCAGATGGAGAGGGCTTCCAGTAGAGGATCCTACTTGGGAGAGCGAGCATGTGTTGCAACACCCTGGATTGGTATTACTCGAGGACAAGAAATTTCAGGAAGGGAGTACTGTAGTGTACCTTTCCAAATAGGAGCTCCATAGAGGAGGCTTAATGGTCTAAACAACCCTACTAGACTATAGCGAGGGCCAAAAAAGGTTAAACATGGTTACTAGAGGTCATTCCAGCCAAGGGTGTTATAATTTTAAAGTGAAATTAAGATAAAAGTGGATAAACGCGCTTTTAAGCCAACTTGAGCTAAAAATAGAACATATGAGATAAAATTAGAGTCAGCAACGTATTCGGGTTTCAGGTAGCTATAAGAGAAGGTAAAGTGACCTAATTCATCATTATGCAGATTTTGACTTGTCATTGAGGAGAGAGGTGCATCTCGGGAGAGATAGCTCAGTGGATACCAGGAGGAATACACTAGTGGTTGATTTTGATGTTGAAAGACAAACCCTAGTCATCGGGGAGATCACACAGGTTTTCCATCAATCTTCAACAACAATTATACAGGTTCTAGCAACAAGGGCACACTTATTCAGGGTGAGGGCACAACTTTTGAGGAGGTATTGAGTCGACTTGTCCCATACATGGAGAATCCAAAGATTCCCTTCTGACCCAGTTGAGAGGAAGGAAAGGCACATATTTTTTCTAATTTCTTGTCATATTCCGATGGAGAAATCATATGGGGCACAGTTTCTAGCCATTGAGGTTGCGACACTTGGGGAGGACACATTTTGGGTTCCCGAGCGATCATCAGATCAATTCCAGGGAAATCCTTCTGACCCATTTCAAAATAGGCCAGGGTGATCGGTTTGAGACACATATCAACCGATTCCAACGATGGAATCACTAGGGCACAATTTTCTAGTAGCAGAGGGGGTGCATTTCCCTAGGGAGATCCATATGGGGTCTAGACATACCAACAGAGGAACGAAAAATCACTAGGACTTAGAGAGACAATAGGGGGCACTGTTTGGGAAATTTTCCAGGAAGATCTGAGAGGTCTAGCCACCATGGCGAACTTTCTAGACTTACAACAGTTTCTGTATGAGCTACCGTAACATGTAGCAGATCTTACACCTCTCCCATTGATCCCGCAGTAATATTCTATTATCAAGTATTATTGTTTTAGCTTGCTTATTGTATTCCAACTAAGATCCTTTTGTCATTTGATCTGGTCGAGTGATTTATTTTATTTCAGCCACATTTGGCATTGTACTCCGAAGTTATCATAATATATGATTTACAGTATTTTGTATCATTTACTATCTGTATTCTCAATATATATGCTGTAAACAATTAATTATACACATACACATATAAAACTCATCCATAAACCCCTAGTGTATCAGATCAGATTTTTGGTCACCTAAGATTAACATTATTCCCTTGACTAGCCGGGTCAAGAACATTACATATTTTCCATATAAAGGAGAGCATGGCGTATTTTTGTTGGAAATTATATCCATAAACCATAAGCTTGATGCAACCTTTAAGATAATCCATAATCCACATCATTTTACCTATTCATGTAAAGAGTAATTTTGCTAGTTTAGTGAAATATGAAGGGAAAAATAATATGATCTTTGAGAGTAATAAAAACATAAAAAAAACATATAACCTTAGGCAAAACAATTAGGTGCATGCTTGTGCTAAGAATTGTTCCAAATTTACCCGCAGGATAAATTCCTAGTGAATATATATTCAATGGCTAAAAGATTCATAGGTTGATGATTATGTTGCAAACAAAACAAACACTAAACTGTTGATGAAAATTGTGGCTTTTGACTAGAGAAATGAAACTAACATGGAAATCTAATTAAGAAAACCCCCTCCGTTCAAAATATATTGTCAAATGTAAAGGGACCACTTAACATTCAATGAGAGTAAATAATTCCATCGTCTATCTCCCGCACCATGAATCACAACAAAGGCGCACAATTTTTTGATTGAATTTATATGAAATGAAGAAGCTTCTGAATACCCATACCCCTATAAGACAAAATAGTGAAGGTTAATCCATAAAGAAAAACATGAATTATTCCTTATTATGATATCTTGGTAGTGAAGATGACATAGTAATATTGTATGAAACGTCTCCAACTATCAAGGAAACACAGACATATGGAATAAAATGGCATCACAATCTGCAATAGAAACCATGATTTTTAATCACCTGCCAACATGGTAGGTGCTATTGGTGGAAACATTTCATAAAATTTTATTTTAACTATGACCTCGATTTTGTTTTTTTACACTTTTAACATATTACAATTATTTATTTTGGAGCCTTATATTCACATTAAATTTTAAATGCATGTCTTCAAAACATATATGCAATCACATGGAAAGAAACTATTCATCTATTTGGATGCTTGAGGGGGGAAAACATTTATCTATTGTTTATGCTTAAAACAAAAAAATACACATTTTTCTATTTTTTCTGCTATTGAAAAAATCATTTGCCTATTTTTAGAGCTTAATATAGTAGAATTTAAGATAAATCCCATAGTGAAGTCACATGCAAGAAGGGACTTGGTAGATACTTATTGTGTCAATAATTGAATATGGTTGTTGTAAGTATGAGTGGAGACATTGCACTTTTTTGGATGTTACGATATCACTGTGCTACCAACAAATTGAAAGATCTTAATAACTTCATTAGATGTCTATGAACCTTTTATGTTAAAAATAAATAACACCTTAATAATTATAGAGTGGTATAAGCACTTGCACACATGAGTGTTAATATGATCCATGTGATGTGCATAAAACTACAAATGTCAGGAGAGTAAAGAGAGTCACAAATATTATTACATACATATGAAAAATACAAAAAAAATCTACAAAAACTATGAGTTAATAGTTTGTCAAAATGACATTGTCTAAGTAGATACATTGATCTGGAAAGATGTTTTAAACGATAATAGTTGAGTTATTTTGCATGTGTTAAATTACCAATTAGGAAACTGATGAAAGAGGAAGAATTAATGAAGAAACATGAAATCCATATAAACATATACAGATCTGTACACAAGCATGAAGAACAACAAACCATGAACACCGAAGTTCGAAAATCTCACCTACGTCTCCGAGACTTTGTCTCAGTGGGATTTCTTATTTCTCTTCAAAGATTTTCAAGTACATCATGAATGTGCCAATGGATTACAATAATGAGCTGGTTGTGTTCTACCAGATCTCAATAACCCATCAAACAATACGACACTGAAAACAGATGTACGAAGCTCCCAAAAATGGCCCGCAAAGGTGCGCTCCTCAATAGCTTCCCTGCATAACAATGGATTTGGATAAAAAATTCTGCAACATTTCTCTTCTCTGAACCTCCTCCCCATTGCTTCAAGAGCCTTTGATTTATATAGGCCTGAAGTTGGTAACCATCTCCCAACTTCCCCTCAATATCTGGCCTCAAAAAGGGCCCAAGATCCTTAAAAAATGGATTAAATCTCCCAAATATGGCTAAACATCCATTTATAAACATATCATATAGTTTTAAAACCCACTAAATGCCAAAAAAAGGGTGCAACCCCTTTATCTCCGCACTCCTGGTCATGTGGGTGACCTCCACGTGGCCAAGTGCTAAGTGTTCAATGCATTAGCCTCCTCCGAAAAATGCCCTGGTCCTATGGCTATGACCCATGTGGCCAAGTGCTAGACCTCCATGTGCAAATGATAGTTGTTAAGCCCTTGATTCCCATCCCCTGGTCAGACGGGGCTGGCCCCCACCGATCGGGGCTTATCCCCAAACTCAAGCCAATGGTTATGCACCAGACAGGTGGATGGTCTGGGTCGTATGGAGGGTGAACATGACTGTGGGATAATCCATCGCAATGGTCATAAGTGTTATGGAAACGGTGTGGTCCTGTGGTACAGGTCGTATGGAGCGCGCCGGGGGCTGGGGCTAGACCCCAACCCTTTACTCCTCCCATGAAACACACATGTAAATTTAAATATAAGTGGTGCCAGTTACGGTTAAGTTCCACTAGGTAGGCGGGCTGGTAGCCCAGCCTATGCGAAGTCTCACCACCCATAGAGGTCAAGCGGTCGAATCCCATGGAGTCCAACTTTTTCCAAATATAACCAACCAATAAATGGGTGCCACGTGGTAGCCCAGGACTGGGCCACGTGGCACCTTCACATTCACCCAAACCGATGCCACGTGTCAATTACCTATTCATCCACCGGTCTGCCCAGGTGCCAGCCCAGTCATATTCCATTGTGCTTGCCACCTATGCCACATTTCGTACGACTATACGACCCTGCCACGTCAGCTGTACAGATGTGAAATGTGTCATCCTTGCAGTGGCAACACATGTCACACTCTGATTGGTCCACCTGTACATGCCCACATCAACGCCAATGTACTGTGCCATGTCAGCTATATGGCTGTACGACTTGTATAGTCAGTTTCCACGTCATCATTGTACAGACTATACAGACTGTACAATCAACATTTTTTTTTCCTGTTTGGAAAAATGAACATATTGCGATATCTTGGTCATACGACGTACATTTGAGCCTGTTCAAATTGAGTTGGGTTCGTAATGTCGAGGCCTACGCACACATCTGTTTTGAAGAGATTATGAGCACTTTTGTTTTTAGGCCTTCCTAGAGCCATCTTGGCTACTGGATCCAATTCTGGATCATACATGCATTGAATCAAGTATATGAATCATACTTAGCCAGATGGTTTTATATAAATCATTAACTATTTTGTATTATGCTACTAAGAATCTTGCTTATTTGATGTACTTACAAATCACCTAAATTCAATTAGTGTATATCTATGTCCATCATTTATCAATAATTTATGACATTAACAATACTGTGGATATTCCGAATCAACCTGAAGATTACTCTTACCACAAAAATCTCAATCATCATTTCTTCATGACTAAAAAATTAAGTATTTCCTCAAAATAGTAAATATTAATAAATTATGTGACATTGTTTAAATTATTAGCTACCTTTTGTTTTTCAAGACATTCGGATAGTTTATGCCATTGTCCTTCTCTTCTTGGTTAAAAAACTATTTAATCTTCTTGCAAGAGCTAACCTTACACTCTTAATCATGAGAAAATGCAATGTTATAACCTTACACTCTTAATCATGAGAACATGTAATGTTCTCATGATTAATAGTTTCCTTGTGGCCAACACAGTGGCCATTCTTCCTACAATATAATTACTTTACAATACATGCTATTATATTTACCTTATTCTAGTTAGAAAAAAATGTGTTGTTTACTCATTCTTTGTGCATTAGGTGGCTATATCAAATGGTATTCTCAATGATTCAGGTGGATATTTTTATCCATAAAATAACAAACTTAGAGTCTAACAATCTTAGTTAAGCAGATTGACTTTTTCCCATAAAGCAATGCACTCATGGTTATTATGCCGAAGGAGCTCTTTTAAGGGGAGGTTCACCGGAGCCTTTCTTTGTTTGTCTGAAACTTATAAACAAGTGCAAAGTGCATTTATCCATAATGTATCAATAAGTGCCACCTGGTGTATATCTGCAACCGGTCAATGCATTGCTGGTTAATTCCATCAATGGTAATATTATGGGAAAGAAGGTTGTGGACGATATGTGTTTTGAACACCGAGAGGCGGTGGATACAACCACACAGCGTCTGAGAGATATAAGAGCCACTTGACCAGGACAGAGAGGGATATAGTAGCCCACACTGAGATCAGGGGCATCATTAGCTATCCCTTGGCCATCTTTTTGTATGACTGAATGTCAGCAAGCCCAAGGCTCGACGACGCCTCTAGACCACAAAGGAATATGGAAGAAGAAGGTGGGTGTTGGGTGCATGGGTTGATGGAGGATGGAGCGATCTAGGTCTGGTTCGTTGGATCAAGAAATCCATCAATATTCCTGCCATAATCCCGTGCCCGAATCAGACACTTTGTGGAGACCCGGATTGGAAGCCGTGGGGTTGGATTTCATAGAAGAGAGCATGCAATTTTTTCATCATCACAAACCCTCGATTTCATAGTAGGTACAAGATCTCATATATTGCGGTTAAAATTCTAGTATTTTATTTATTATTTAGCATGAGAAGTCCTGAGGGTTTCAATGGTTCGAAGAAGTTAAATTTCGAAGGAGAAGCAGTGATAACACCGGTATTTCAAGCGGGTAGGGTTCATGGAATCGCAAAAGAAAGGGCCCACATCCAAGATGTTAGCGTCCACAATGAACCCAATGGAAATGGGAGCGATGGTGTTTGTTTCATGTGTTTCTTTCACATTCAAGCAAATGGTAGATGTTAGAGCAACTGTCATTGAAGTGATAATTTGAAAAAAATGTGGGCAAGGAGATCAGGCAAAATATTAACTCTAGAGAAGAGGATTATGCCTGATTCATGTATCATTTGTATCATTGATTATCTGAGCAAGGTGGAGTTCATAGTCAAGTCAGAGGTATAAAGGTATGCATATATGATATGAGCATATATGGGATGAGGTTTTCGAATCTTAGATTTTTTATTTTAGGGTGGAGGGGAAGACGGTGTGGAGGACCAACTGGAGGATTATATTGATGATGCACCAGGAAGTATACAAACCTGTCAGAAGGTATATTGATCTATAAATATTTTTTATGCTTAGAAGGATGTAGGTTTGAGAAAACAAGTCACATACATAGTGTGCTCATAAGAACTACTCTCTATTGTGCAACTATGCAAAATTTTCACATGCAATCTTGAAATTCCTCTATCTATCCAATGCATTTTTATTTAGTTAGAGACTTTGTAGAACAAGATAATCACTTATCTTAACATTTTCAGCACCCTAATACCATTATTTTTCTTGTTTGATCTCTTTTCTTAGTAGTTGTATTGAATTGTCTCGTGTTATTGATATTGTACATAAGTTAGTTTTTGAAGTTTTTGAAGTAGGACCAAACCTTACACTCTACAGGGTCTTATCTGTTTTAGGTAAACATGAAGGAGAAGGAAGATAATTCACCATATATTTCGAAGCATTAAGTAGGCGTGGATACTATAGTGGACTTCAATTTTGAACCTTCCTCCTCGAAGGGAAAAGGAACATGTAGAACAAGATTGGTCCTGGTCTAGAGGAAATCCAAAAGGTGATAATGAAAATAATCATGAAGAAGAATCCTATGAAGAACGGGAACAAACTCCTATGAAGAACCAACACAAACTCGACCTGTTGTTATTGAGGGTGTAGCATTGGTAGGTTTCATCTTTGTAAGATTTTATTATAATTGTTGATTTACTATTGCAAATTATTTGAGTGGTTTCTATGCTTATGCTTGATGTGCAAATATCTTGTCTATAAATTAAAGACATGAAAATTTAAATTTTATTTGCATACAAAATGGCATTGACTAAAAAAAATGGCATTGATTGAAGTTCCATTAGCATATCAACATGACTGAAAATTGATGTGCAGTAATACATACCATCTACACGCTTCCATCACAACTCTAGTCACAGGTTCAACTCCAAACTTCCATCACAACTCTAGTCACACAACTCCAACAAGGAACATGAGAGACATAGATGCTTGGGGATTCAAGTCCCAACATAGTTGAAAGAAGATGTATGAGACTGAGAAGGTAAATAAGACCCAACACGTTTGTAGGCTTGTGTTGTTAAGAACCAAATATCAAAATAGCATAAAAACCTCAGAATAAAAACTCAACGCCTTGACTAAGAGAGAAATTAAGATAATAAGCCTCTTTGATGGGGAAACCTCCTTATACATCATATGGATTCACAATTACAAGATGATTCCAAATGAAAATGTCTCCTTGGTATATATAGAAGACTATGAGGTACAATTACAACTAATGGACCAAAGACAACATAAATAAAATAACAATACTAATGTAATATGCCCCAATTAAGGGGTAATGTGCCATTATTTAGGGCTTAAGATTCCCCTCCCCTTCAGACACGTGTTGTTTGCAACGCTTGAGTAATTCTGGATTATTTTGTATAAAAGACTCATCTTCCCAAGTGGAATATTCAATAGGTAGTTTCTTCCACTTGTGTCAATGATAGCTTCATTATCCAATATAATTTCTCCTTTCTCGTCAAGTTCTGGAAATATAGTTTGAATTGGGATCTTATCACCTATAGCCTTCTTTAAGCATGAAACATGGAAAAATGGGTGTACTTGCGAAGATGAAGGAAAATCCAATTTGTATGCCATAGTACCAATCTTTTGCAACACCTTATAAGGGCCATAGTACTTTGGTGATAATTTATTATCCTTCTTAGCTTGCTTGAGGGACATCTGTTTGTATGGTTG
>SNQJ01S0024795.1:0-25467 GCA_010110895.2 Picea sitchensis | reverse complement strand
TATTGATGAGTCATAGTTGATGAGTAGTTAAAACATGATTGGTACATACTTGGTACATGGTTGGATGCACTTGTTTATGGTACGTGTTGATTACAGGTTGGTGCATGGTTGATGCACTTGTTTATGGTACATGTTGATTACAAGTTGAGGTACAGGTCGATGCATGGTTCAGATTTATTGGCACAAGTTTACAATGGTATATCTCACAGTGATAGTGTGACAGTGGTTCCATCATTCTACTTCTAATTCAGGGTGGTAGTATGGAGCAAGGACAGGTGCTTGTAGCCACCTTCCGGTTGTAGTCGGAGAACATTGGGGGTTGTAGCCTCCTTCTACTAGTAGCTAGAGAATTGGGGAGTTGGATCTTCCCTCAGGTTGTAGCCTAAGAATCTAGGGGGTTGGAGCCTCCTTCCAGTTGTAGCTGGAAAACAAATGAAGCTAGTGCTTCCAATGAATGTAATTCTTCAAGAAATATAAGAAAAAACATTCCGTGGTTTTCTCCCGATTTGGGTTTCCACGTAAAACACTGGTGTATTTTGTATGTGTGTGATTGTTTATTTCTTACTGCTCATTATTGGATAATAATTCTACATTGATATAACATTTGAAGAAAAATGATTATAATTATGCTATTACTGATTCACCCCCCCTCTCAGTAATCCAACAATAACTCCTCACATTTAGAGAGTTATGGCCATGAGAAGTTGGATAACCCATGTTTGGGTAATGGACCCAAGTTTGTTTTATGGATAATGGTATGAGTTTTGATATATTTTAAGGTAATACTATTCTATATGGATATTACATGTAATGCCATTTTTGGTAGTATGTGGAATGTCACATAACTCCTCATGGTTTGAGAGTTATGGCCTTACGAAGTTGGAGGACCCTCATATGCCATCTAGAAGCCCCAAAAGGTCAAAGTAGTCAAAGTGGTTTAAGAGATTTTAGAAGGTAAATAATAAAGTTAAGTGATGCATGTACTATAATTCAAAGTGAATACAAAATGAATTATTTAAATAATAAATTTAATGGATAAATTAGAAGTGGTTTAACCCTAAAATAAGGAAAGTGGGCAAAGTGACCTAGAAGCTGTTTTTAAGGAAGCTACTTGGAGAGTATAAATAAGAGGCAAGGATCTCTCATTTTATATCACACTTAAGAATATTGAATATATATAGGTGTCTGAGGTAACTAAAGGGTATCTAAGACAAATTTCTGAGGGAAGGTGAAGAAAAGAAGGCTGAAATTCAAGGAAGGATAATTTTTTTTGATCATGCTTTCTAAGGTATGTTATTTACAGGTCATCTCACCATTTTCACAATAAATTTTTTTCTAGAATTATTTAGACCGTGAAATTTCTATGCCATTGAGGAAACATATCCAAATATATGTGGTTAACAATTCATCTTGTGGGTCGTTTTATTTTTGGAGTTTCACTCCGTGGAAAATAGGGTTTCTGTCTAGTCCTGAAACTAGTCTAAAATAGGTGTTTCAGATAAAAAAGTCATAAATTTCTTCATAATAGATCAAACTTCAGTAAGAACAAATGTGTTGGTTAGAGTACCATCTATAGTATTCTTTGTAACAGTTTTAGATCGATTCAACAAATATTCCATGCGGGGCACTCTCTACAAGGTTGCTCTCTAGAATAAGCCAAAATTCAACAAGGTATGCCATTTTTTCTATAAATCCTTTTATGAGAGGTTCCAAATAGTGAAACCTAGAGGAATTGCTTAAAACACATTGAATACCATTATGTATCAGTTTCAAATATTTAATCATTACAGTTACAAAGTTATGATTATTTCAAGTTAGGGTTGTTGACTAATCCAAAACTAGTCATGTGAGACTAAAGAAAAGTTTGATGAAAATTCTAGTCTTGTTGTTAAAGTTCAGGAAGGTTTGCAGGTATGTTATCATGTACAATAGGTCTATTACAAAGTTACAAATGATATTTGGATTATGAAATTGATGAGGGATTTTGGTTAAGGTACATGTTGGGTACATGGTTGAGACAAGTAGTTGATGAGTTGGCACATACGTGAGGTGTATAGTTGATGATGTTGGTACATCTTGATGAGTCATAGTTGATGAGTAGTTGATACATGATTGGTACATACTTTTTACATGGTTGGAGACACTTGTTAGTAGTATTTTTGATACATGGTTTATGGATGATGTAGCATAATTGTATTATTAGAAGCACATATTGATCTTGGTGATGATTATGAGTTGTTGTGTTATGCTTGGTTGATGCACATCTTTGAGAGTTGTCTTGGTGATTGATCTTGGTGAGTAGATATGATTTGGTTGATAATATTGATGAGATAGGTTGTTGTGATAGGTTGTTTGGAAAATTTGTTGTGACAGGTTGTTGTGACAAGTTATTTGTACAAGTTTGGTGCATGGTTGATGCACTTGTTCATGGTACAGGTTGGGGTACAGGTTGGTGCATGGTTGATGCACTTGTTTATGGGACAAGTTGAATACAGGTTGTTTGGTACAGGTTGGTGCATGGTTGATGCACTTGTTTATGATACAAGTTGATTATAGGTTGAGGTAAAGGTTGATTCATGGCTGATGCATGGTTCAAGTTATTTGGTGTAGGTTGATTGGTAAATGCTTACAACAATATATATCACAGTGATAGTGTGACAATGGTTCCATCATTCTACTTATATGTCGCAAGTAAAATTGAGTGTTACAAATTTCATAACTATGGATACATAACTAATGATTGTAGAAGCATGATCGATACTTCTATGAAAGAGAATAATGATATCAGATATAAGAAAGTATGGACAAGAAAACATGAAGAACGAGTGAACAAAGACCATGTACCAGGGATCGCAATATTGGCAATAAAATGAGATGAAGAAAATTCTATAGAGAAAAATAAAGATGTCAGATACATAAAGGTTTGGAAAATAACTGAAAGAAAGGAAGGACAAGTAAATAAGGAACAGGTTCAAGAGATTGTAATTTCAGGCATTGTAGTGAAAAATGAATCCATAGACAGAAAGAAAGAATTCAGATCTCAGAGAGATAATGAATCTACCAATGAAGATGATGATGAATCTACCAATGAAGATGATGATGAATACACATCAGAGCATGAATTGTTCTGAGCCATATGTTGTAGAGACTCCCAAGTAATATGAATATTAGACAGGGGGAGTCTATGTGATAGCTGTGACAGACCAAATAACCATCCTTCGAGCAACTTGCAGAGTTTGAGAAGAGAGATTCAGAGAAATCAATTAACAAAAGTACAATTTGATAGATTAATCAAGACTTCATGATAGTATAGTGATAAATGGGTTAGCATTATGGACAGTTTCACAAGTAGAGTCTTGGAGATTATGGATAGAGATGGATTCGTAAGAACACTTAGCAGGTTTGGACAAATATATGATAGTGGAAGGGAGAATGGATTCATAGATTGGTTCAGAGAGTGGTTCAGAGACATAGGAACATTATCATAATGGATGATAATTACACAGGAAATGACTCGAACAATGCTAATGGATTCCAAATTGACAGATATTGTTTTGGACACATGCAGTGCATACATTAGTTCACATTCAAAATAGAGTAAATCTCAGAAACAACAATGAAACAAATCCCTATGAACTATGGAAAGGAAGCACAAACAACAACCTATACATCAAGGTAACTCAAGACACGTCAAAGAAACCAAATAATTTTTATTTCTCAAACCATGTATATTAGAGAAATGATAAAGATGTTCGGAATGGAAGATTGCAAACTAGTTATCACTCCCATGCAAACCAGTTGCAAGTTAAGCAAAGATGATGATTCAAAGTATACAAATAAGAGGTAATATAGGTCAATGATTGGAATCCTACTATATGTGACAACTTCCAGACCAGATGTAATGCAGGCAGTTAGACAAGTGGCACATGAATCACATGTATTAGCAGTAAAGAGGATTTTCAGATATCTCAAAGGAACATAAGAGTTTGGATTATGGTATCCAAAAGGAAAGGATCTATCTCTTATTGCCTACATAGATACAGATTGGGCAGGTTGTATTGATGACCGACGAAGAACAAGTGGAGCAACGTTCTACTTGCGTGAGTGTTTAGTATCATGGCCAAGCAAGAAACAATCATCAATATCTCTATCTACAGTCGAGGTAGAGTATATTGTAGCAACACCATGTTTTACATAGGTTCTTTGGATGAAAAAAACTTTGATAGATATACAGGTTGAGTATGATGAGACCATTCCAATCTATTGTGATAATACAAGCACCATCAACTTGTCAAAAAACAAACCTGGTGATGCACTCCAAGACGAAGTACATTCCAATCAAGTATCACTTTCTACGGGAATAGGTTGCAGATAAGAACATTAGAGTTGAATATATGGGAACAAAAGAACAAGTGACATACATCTTTACAAAACCGCTTCCATGGGAAGCCCTTGAGTATCTTCGCCAAAGACTAGGAGTAATTTCTACTCCAAAATGAATGCTTTTGAATGCTTATATTATATGTCTTAGATGTACATGCGGAAGAACCATAAATAGGATAAAGGGGGAGAGATTTATTATATGCAAAGGTAAATGTTTGGAGAGAGAGAATAGAGGCATGTTTCCAAGGGGAGTGATTGTCACAAGGGAAGAATGAGCGATATGACTTCAGAGTGATACCCTTTGTCAAAGGGAGAGATATTATTCATATGAAGGGAAAGAGAGTAATTAGAGGATTATAAACACAAAGAAAAATCAAAGGCATGTAGACAAGGGGAGCAGCCCCAAGGAGAGTTCATTAAGGGGGAGTAGCCCCAAAGGGAGATACCCTTTTCCATTGATGTCAAAAGGGGAGAGATAAAAACATTGATAAAGAGTATAAACATGAATGTTATCATGACTAAATGTTGCCATCATTGTTGGTGTTGCCATCAATGCCAAAGGGGGATATTGTCAGACAATTGTCTTAGGTTGATGGAAAGTTGGCATGGATTGTTGGTTTTCATTGATGTCAACCATTGGAGAGTGATATTGTAGATTGATGTCAACCCTTAGTGATTGATGTCAACCCTTTAGTGATTGATGTCAACCCTTGAAAAAAGCCCGATAACACAAAGGTTTGGGTAATGGACCCAAGTTTGTTTGATGTAAATATAACTCATTATTGTCTTATCATGGTTGATAATATGTACAAATGGATGAACTCCAAAGTGGTCCCCTTATGGTGAAAGCCCTCACAGGAAGACACTTTGTGGATTGCGTTATCCTATAAGTATGGTTAGAGAACCCATGCTTATTTGTGGAATAATAAGATGGAGGTCAGTGAATTTGTCAGTACATCTATCCTATATGGATATTTCTTGTCATGCCATTTTCGGTGGTATGTGGAACGTCACATAACTCCTCGCGTTTAGAGAGTTATGGCCATGAGAAGTTGGAGAACCCATGTTTGGGTAATGGACCCAAGTTTGTTTGATGGATAATAGTATGATTTTTGATATATTTTAAGGTAATACTATTATATATGGATAGTACATGTCATGAAATTTCTAGTGGTATGTGGAACGTCACATAACTCTTCACGGTTTGAGAATCATGGCCTTACGAAGTTGGAGGACCCTCATATGCCATCTAGAAGCCCCAAAAGGTCAAAGCAGTCAAAGTAGTTTAAGAGATTTTAGAAGGTAAATAATAAAGTGAAGTGATGAGTGTACTTTAATTCAAAGTGAATACAAAATAAATTATTTAAATAATAAATTTAATGGATAAATTAGAAGTTGGTTAACCCTAAAATAAGGAAAGTGGTCAAAGTGACCTAGAAGATGTTTTTAAGGAAGCTACTTGGAGAGTATAAATAAGAGGCAAGGATCTCTTTTTGTATCACACTTGAGAATATTGAATATCTATAGGTTTATGAGGTAACCAAAGGATATCTAAGCTAAATTTCTGAGGAAATGTGAAGAAAAGAAGGTCGGAATTCAAGGAAGGATAACTTCTTTTGATCATGCTTTCTAAGGTATGTTATTTACAGGTCATCTCACCATTTTCGCAATAAATTTTTTTCTAGAATGATTCACACCATGAAATTGAAATTCCATTGAGGAAACATATCCAAGTATATGTGGTAAAAATTTAATCTTGTGGCTCGTTGTATTTTTGGAGTTATACTCTGTGGAAAATATGGTTTGTGGCTAGTCCTAAAACTAGTCTAAAACAAGTGCTTCAGGTAAAAACATCATAACTTCTTCATAACAGATCCAAATTAAGTAAGAAAAAATGTGTTGGTTATAGTACAGTATTTAGTAGGCCATGTAACCATTTCATATTGATTCCACAAATATTCTGTGCGGGGACCACTCTACAGGGTCGCTCTATAGAATAAGACAGAATTCAACAAGGTATGCCATTTTTTCTATAACTCCTTTTATGAGAGGTTCCAAATAGTGACACCTGGAGGAATTGCATAAAACACATTCAACACCAGTGTGTATCAGTTTCAGATATTTATTCATTACAGGTACAAAGTTATGATTATTTCAAGTTAGGGTTGTTGACTAATCCAAAACTAGTCATGTGAGACTAAAGAAAAGTTTGATGAACGTTCTAGTATCTTGTTGTTAAAGTTAAGGAATATTTGCAAGTATGTGATCGTATAAACCAGGTATATTATAGAGTTACAAATCATATTTATATTATGAAATTGATGAGGGATTTTCGTTAAGGTACATGTTGGGTACATCGCTGAGACAAGTAGTTGATGAGTTGGCACATACATGAGGTGTATAGTTGATGATGTTGGTACATCTTGATGAGTAGTTGAGACATGATTGGTACATACTTGGTACATGGTTGGAGGCACTTGTTAGTAGTATTGTTGATACATGGTTTATGGATGACGTAGCATACTTGTATTATTAGAAGCACATATTGATCTTGGTGATTATTATGAGTTGTTATGTTATTCTTGGTTGATGCACATATTTGAGAGTTGTCTTGGTGATTGTTATTGGTGAGTAGATATGATTTAGTTGATAAGATTGATGAGATAGGTTGTTGTGATAGTTTGCTTGGACAAGTTCTTGTGACAGGTTGTTGTAACAAATTATTTGTATAGGTTTGGTGCATGGTTGATGCACTTGTTCATGGTATAGGTTGAGGTACAGGTTGGTGCATGGTTGATGCACTTGTTTATGGGACATGTTGATTACAGGTTGTTTGGTACATGTTGGTACATGGTTGATGCACTTGTTTATGGTACAGTTTGATTACAGGTTGAGGTACAGGTTGATGCATGGTTCAGGTTATTGGTACATGTTATTTGGTGCAAGTTGATTGGTACATGTTTACAATAGTATATCTCACAGTGATAGTGTGATAGTGGTTCCATCATTCTACTTATACGTCAAGGTGGTTGGATGGAGTAAGGACAGGTGGTTGTATCCACCTTCCGGTTGTAGCCGGAGAACATAGGGGGTTGTAGAGTCCTTATGGTTGTAGCCAAAGAATTGGGGAGTTGGAGCTTCCCTCAAATTGTAGCCTGATAAACTAGGGGGTTGGAGCCTCCTTCCAGTTGCAGCTAGAAAACAAAGGAAGTTTGTTCTTCCAATGAATGCAATTCTTCAAGACATATAAGAAAAAACATTCCATGGTTTTCTCCTGCTTTGGGTTTCCATGTAAAACATTGGTGTACTGTGTATGTGTATGATTGTTCATTTGTTCATTGCTTATTTACTCTGCAGTTATTGGATGATAATGATACATTGATATAAAACTTGGATTATATGGTTAAAAAGGATTAAATTTCTCTATTACTGATTCACCCCCCCTCTCAGTAATCCAACACGTCTCATTGAACTCATGTGATATAAGAACCTCTTACATTAACCATACATCAAAACCTCACTATTATGCAAACCCAACCAGTACTATGTCTCAGACATAAACTCTCAAACATGTACCACTCAATCATATACCAAAAACACTGACAAATGCTTCTCACAATGCACTACAAGATATGTTAATAAATTAAGCTAGGTGCATGAACCATATACTTCACAGATATGTACTGCACCTCTGTAGATATTCCTTATGAAACATATATCATACAACCAATGATATCCCAAAATAATCTAGTAAACCTTATATGACCATACCTCAAGCTATCACAAATATCAAATCATGTAGCATACCTTTTTGATCTTGTAGCTTGATATGTTGTACCTGAATACTATCACACCTTCCTGTAGAGACCTCTTAGTTCTTCAACTTGTCACTGATGATAGATCAGATATTATTTTTTAGCTTTGGAAATATATCAATTCTTTGTCTTCAATAAACCCACATGTATCTGCTCTTTGTTCCACTATTTCCCATGGATGTCCGCTCCCTTCTTGTACTACAACATGCAGAAGTTTTCAGTAAAACCCTAGTTCAGCAGCCACAGTCTCGACCCTTCGAACTTGCAACTTTGTCGCTACTTCAAAATCACTGCTATAGATATTTCAATAATACCTTCCCATAACATTTCACAAAATATATCTTCAAAGTGCTCACATTAGGTTCTAACGGGAGACCCTTGTTCTCTTATTTATACTCTCCAAGTGGATCGCTTTAGGGGTTATCTTTTAACTGTTTTACCCAACTTCCCTCTTTTAGGGCTAACCCACTTTTAAATACTTTTCCCACTTGCAACCACTTTACCATAAATAGTAAAATCACCACTTCTTGTTGCAACTAAATTATTTTTAATTATTTTCTTATTTCAACAACTTTACCCATGATTAACTCCTAGTCACAACCACTTTGACTAGTAGGCTTCTTCTAGGTGCTTCTAGAATAATTGACTTCTTTTATCTTCTAGGGGATTCGATATGACTCATGAGGGTTCGCCAATTTCACTAAGCCATATATCCTCAACCGTGAGGAACTATGTGAGGTTCCACATATCACTGGGAATGGCACGACATGTACTATCCATATATGATAGTCTTTCCTTTAATTGCACTAGTATTCATTACGTAATTCCTTATACAAGAATGAGTCCCTTAACCACACTTAATGTGGTTATTGAAATTTTCTACCGAACTTGTTTCAAGGGTTGAGATCAATGACAAACAACCCAATTAATTAACAAATATAGAAATAAGATGATATTTTCAACAAAATGGCAAAGCTACCAGCACACAATAATGTCGTTTGGGAAGAGTGCACCTGTTGTGTTTTCTAGAGTAGTTGTTGCAACCTTTAAGGACTTTGTTCATAAGTTTCTTGAAGTGTATTTAGATGATTGAAATATTTTTATATTATTAAATGATCACATAGAAACTTTGTGGTTTATGCTTCATAGATGTAGACAATATCATATATCATTAAATTTGAAGACATGTATTTTCTACGCACCATTTTGGATAGTGTTCGGTCATGTGGTATGCAAGCAAGGTTTTTTGATTGATCTTGCAAAGATAGTGTTGATTGTTAATTTTCCACCACCTACATCAGTAATACAATTGAGAACAACTTTGGGTCATATGGGATATTACAAGAAATATATTAAAGTCTATGCGCAAATTATAACTTCAATGGAAACGTTATTAAATAAAGAAGCTATGTTTCAGTGGAATAAATATTGTTAGTAGGGTCTAGACGTATTGAAGAAGAAGTTAGTAGTTATGCCCATTCTAGTTTTCTTGAATTGGAAGACAAAGTTTCAAATTAATGTGGACACATCATCAATAGGGCTCGACGTAGTGTTAGCCTAGCCAGGAGAGGGAGAGTTATACCATCCAATTTCCTTTGCTAGAAGGAATTTATCGAATGCTAAGAATAATTATACGACTATAAAAAGGGAAGGATTGGAAATTGTTTATTCCTTGCAAAAGTTTAGACACTACTTGTTGGGGTACCATTTCAAGATGTATATAGACCACTCTACATTACAATACCTAGTGAACAAGCTAGTGTTGGGGGGGATAATATGAAGATGGTTATTGTTGTTCCAGGAGTATGAATTTGAAGTTACTGTGAATCGAGGGAAAATAAATGCAGAACTAGACTATTTGTCGTGAATACTGATAGGAGAAGACACAGAGAGCCTAGACAATAGTTTACCATATGCACATTTATTTTCAGTTCAAATTGTAGACAACTACTTTACATAAATTGTCCAATTTTGTAGTACAAGAATCACCCCATCCAACATGACAGTAGCACAAAAGAAGAAGCTAGTGGTTAAAGTACCAGATTATCAATTGATCACAGGAAACTTATATAATTTAGGCATAAATGGGGTACCACGTCAATGTGTAGTAGAACACAAAATACCAATGATCCTAGCGGAGGTGCATGATGGAATTACAGGATGTCATTACATAGGAAAGGGAACCACTTGAAGATATTTCACGCAGGGCTATGGTGGTCCACCCTCCATAAGGACACTAAGGAATATTGTCATAACTGTGATGTTTTTCAGAGAGTAGGAAGACTATCGTGAAGGGATGAGATGCCTTTGAATCCACAAGTCACCTTGTAGGCATTTGAAAAATGGGCAGTGGATTTTGTCGGACTAATTAATCCACTAGTGAGGATATCAGGAGATTGATACATAATTACCGTGATAGACTACTTGACAAGACGGGAAGAGACAAAACCAGTTAAAGATTGCAATGTAGAGAAATATGCACGATTTTTATTTCAGAACATAGTTACAAATTTTAGGTGTCCTAAAGTACTTATGAGCGATCAGGGGACTCACATTTTGAACAAGATAATTGTAGCATTGGCAGAAGAGTTCCATATTCAACATCGAAAGAGCACTCTGTATGACACCATCAAGAAAATGGAACTATGGAGGCCTTTAATAAGATACTGGAGAATGCATTGACAAAGGTTTTCAATGTAGGATAAGATGATTGGGATTTAAGGATTCCTGCAGTGCTATGGCATTATAGAACTACATGCAAGAAGTTGATAGGTCAAACACCATTTAGAATAGTGTATGGTTAGGAAGCAATCATGCCCATGGAATTTCTTGTACCGAGTTTGCGCATTGCTACAATGTTAGACCTTATGAATTTCGACATAGTATAAGAAAGACTATCATAGTTACTGGTATTAGAGGAAGATTTATTTGTTGCAGGGTTCCATCAACAAGTACAAAAGGCATGTGAAAAAGCATGGAATGATAGACACATCAAGCATAAGAAGTTCTATATAGAAGATCTAGTACTACTGTATGAAAGTAAGTGCTTACAACACCCTGGGAAGTTTACGATGCACTGGATAGGACCATACGTGATTAGATATGTGAATGAAGTAGGTGTTGTGCAACTAGAACAATTGGATGGATAGGTCATGGAAGGAATAGTTAACAAGATTCGACTGAAACTATACAAGGACGACCATCCTTTTGTGCACTAGGTGAATTGCATAGACTATAGAACTTGTATCATAGTGTACTATGGAAAGAAAAGGAAGAAAAAAAGAGAAAAAGAAAGAAAAATCAATAAAATCATTCAGGAAAGAAGTAGAAAATCAAAGAGTCCAAGTAGTTAAGGAAAAGCAGGAAAATGTCGCAGAAGAGAAAGAAGAAAGAAGACGAGAGAAAAAAATGAAGGAAGCAAGTTTGAGAAGATTGAAGATATCACAAAGAACAAAGAGATTGCGCAGAGAGAAGAGATCACGTAGATAAAAATTAAGATCATTTAAGACAATTCATGATGGGATGAGCAATATAGAGATACCATAACAATGAAGTAGTGGCGTTGTGTAACCATAAATGTAGATTGGCTCAAATATTTTGACAGATTACATAATCTAACGGATAATACACTGAAGATATGGAGTTAATGAAGCATTATGATAAATAATGAATGGAAAGAACTAGTGGATTAGACGACAAGTTTAGGAATGAAGGGAAACTAATAGCTGGTGATGAGGTATAAAAGCAAGAGAAGGGTCAATGGGGGAATGCTATTTTCAGCTATAGTTCGCATAGACAACTGATTTGCAGAGCCAAGTTATAGAACTAAGTTGCAGAGGCAATTTTTAGAACCCAGTTGTATGTAGAAAGCAGTCGCAAAGGAAGATGAAATCACAAAAGGTAACAACAAATTCATCTTCTGTACTGAGGAAACAATGTAGTCAACCAAGAATTCCAACTATATTTGAAGATACATTAGAATAATCCTCCTCAACATTGAGATTCCCTAGAGACTTCATACCACCGAGAAAACCATCTGCAAAAACAGTCAATTTGCAGAAAGATGCGAATTACCCATTCGTGGATCCACATATTCTAGAGGGAGTGATTTTGGAAGGGGGCATGTTAGGTTTGATTCCATTCTTAAAATATGTTGACCATGACATCACGGATGAGAAGAAGTTTCCATAGTTAGTTCCCAACAAGTTCTTGAATAAGTACATTAGTTCTGAAACATAGATGA
Organism: Picea sitchensis; assembly: GCA_010110895.2. Taxonomy (NCBI): domain Eukaryota; kingdom Viridiplantae; phylum Streptophyta; class Pinopsida; order Pinales; family Pinaceae; genus Picea; species Picea sitchensis. The sequence continues at coordinate 13,026 of SNQJ01S0024795.1, read as the reverse complement.
GAGTCATCAAAAAACAGATTTAGGCTATGAGGTTGAAGAAAGTAGGTATTCTAAACCTGTTCAACATACCATACTTTGGGAGGATCCCATAGATTAATTCATGTGCAAAACATTTGTTGATTTGCATGCATAGGGGCTACTTGTGGCTCGACGGGTCAATTTCCATCGATATAGATTTGATCGTGTGCATTTGATCTAGATTATTTTTGGTACGAAATGAGAGTCGATATATTAGAAATAAATGTATAGATATATCTAATATATCCAATAATATAACAGAAATATATCAGAGATGAAACCATAAACACAAATATACAGTAATACACAATTTCTATTAATGAGCGAAATGTACAAAACTGTAGAAATACAGAGTGAAAGACTCGCTAGAATGGTGGTGACTTATCTCTGAGAAGAGATGTGATGAATACTCACATTCACAAGAAGATGATTACAATGAGTATATAAAGGCCTTTTTAACATAAATAAAATCCAAAACCCCAACCCCGGAAGATGAAAAGCCAACAGTTTTGTGGACCCCGTTTTGGGTAGTTTGGTGTATGAACTTCTCGGGGCATAACTTTGGCATACGATCTCCATTTTGGGCGCACGATGGCTCGTTGGAAATGTATCATTGAGAATATTCATTTTTGGGGTTCAATCAAAGAAATTGGCTATCATTGAGGTACTCGATCCTGAAAAAACTTCATTTAGGACTTCAAAATGGCCCCAGGAGTTTAGGAACCGAAAAACTCCTATAAATGGTAAATTTCCAAGAGATCATTTTGAGCCAGTTGGAATAGGTGGGTGGCCACTGATATCCACTTGTATCAATACTACCTCCTTATGAAGAAATGGTATGCATTGTGTTGAGTGCTCAGGGGAGAGGGAAAAGAATTTGCTGAATCTGCATCTTGATGAGTTGCTTGCCTTGCTGGAGAAGTTGCGCTACTAAGCTTGTTGAAGGTTGTCATGAATATTTTACTGGCGGGGTTGAGTGTGTTCAACCAGTCGAGATACATGAGATGAATTTTTGAAAAAGGAATCTTTACGCTTTGCTACAATCTTTTCGACTTGCTTCTTTTGGATAGAAGGTGCTTGGGCCGAGGCTGTAGTGGTTGTAGTGTCCTTTTGTTCACATTTTGAATAGATTGTGAAGAAGATGAATTTTGTAGTATGATATACTACCTTGAAAAACTATTTGGGTGAGACAATAGTTGGAACTACCTCTGGTATCTTGTAGAGATGACCCCCCAGAGCAACAATGACACTACACGGTCGTGACTCATAGATAGCATGGTGCTTCCACACATATGGTTGTCCAAAGAGAACGCCATATACATCCAGTAGGTAAACATCACATAATACCTCATACTTGAAGGGATATATTTCGTATGATAATCATAACTGTTGGATGACACAGGGATCTCATCCCTTGCGAAGACACCTGATGTTGTATGGTTGTGGGTGTGGTGTTTTTAACAATCCAAACTATTTGACGACCTATGCTGAGATGAGGTTCTTCTAGCTTATTCTATCAACAATAAAATGTAGCGGGGTCCCCTTCACCTACATATATGAATGAAAAATGCGCTTCCCCTCTTCAATATCTGTTGGTTCTTCTAGTTTAATTGTTGCGGTCATGACAATAGTAGTGGGGTCTGCGTCGATGATCTGTCTTTTTCCATTATTTTCTAAATCATATTCTTAATCAGGGTTTGGCTCCTTGTCTTTGATCTCGGCCACAATGAGTGTTTTGAGAGACATTATTCAATGTTGTGCCAGGGGATTTTGTGGAAATCACACCACTTTCCAATGTCCTTCTTCATCTTCTTGTGACCCTTATTTTCCTGTGGCTTGGAATGGTTTTCGGGAGGTTTTTTATTAGAGTCATATTTATCATACTTTGGTTGTTGTGCATTTTCAAACCCGAACTCTCGTTTGTTTTGGTCCCTAAATTTCTGCTCAATTTTGACAACATATCAATATGTAACTCCCAACGATGAGATGTCCAAAAACTCCATTTCAGTTTGGATGTATTTGTGTAGAGCCCCACAATATTTCAGAACCAAATGCTACTCAAAACATTTGATACCTAGCCTGGTGCACAAGGTATGGAAGGTATTGGTGAAATCTGACACTACTTGGCCCCTCTCTTGACGTAGTGTGGTCTGTCTCATGTACTGGTGTACATAGTTACCAATAGGGTAATATTGTTCCTTGACCACATCCACAAAAAAATCCCAAGTGGGCTCAGCCCCATATATGTCATACTCCTCTGTGTAACTTTTCTCCCATTCCCACCAATTTTTGACATGGGGGAGATCCTTAAGGAGTGAGAAGATGATCTTTTCCATGTCGGAGAAATTGTGAACAAAGAAATAAACTTCTAGAATATTTAACCATTTCTATAGGGAGTATGCATCTATCTGTCCTTCAAATACAGGAATATCAAAATTAACTTGTACCTTGAAAGGTGAGGTGCCTACAAAGTGGCTTCTTGATGAATATGCGCTGGTTTTTATCGACATGTGTTGAAGGATGTGGGGAAAAATCTCTATCATTACGTCCCTCTATCGCGTGAGAGATTTCTCAAGAAACAGATAAATAGAATTATATGCTCTATCATTTTTCTTTTCTTCCACCATGGAGGATTTCTCGGGTGTGCGAGAGTGATTTTCATCAAGAGATAAAATACCGAGATCCAATTTGTTTTACTCGGACCTTGTTGGGGACATGCACTAAAAAAACGATCAAGAGTAGCTTGCTTTGATACCATTGATCCAGATTATTTTTATCACGAAATGAGAGCGAATATATTAGAAATAAATGTACATAGATATCTCATATATCCAATAATATAATAGAAATATGTCATAGATGCAACCATAAACACAAATATATAGTAATACACAATTTCTATTAATGAGCGAAAAGTACAAAATTGTAGAAATACAAAGTGAAAGACTCGCTAGAATGGTGGAAGCTTATCTCTGAGAAGAGATGTGATGGATACTCAAATTCAGAAGAATATGATTAAAATGAGGCTCTAAATTCCTTCTTAAGATAAAGAAAATCCAAAAACCCAACCCTAGAAAATGAAAAGCCAACAGTTTTGTGGACCCCGTTTTGGGTAGTTTGGTGTATCAACTTCTCAGGGGTGTAACTTTGGCATAAACTCTGTTTGGGGAGAATGATAGATCATTGAAAAGGTATTGTCAAGGAGATTCATTTTTGGGGCTCAATACATTCCTTTCACTATCATTGAGGTTCTCGATGCCGAAAAAAAATCATTTAGGCCTTCAGAATGGCCCCAGAAGTTCAGGAGTCGAAAAACTGCTAAAAATAGTAAATTGCCAAAAGACCGTTTTGAGCTAGTTGGAATAGGTGGGTAAGCACCGATATCCACCTAGATCAACATTAAAATTATTTTGTCGCAAGGGGAGGACCCCTCATTATTATTTTTAGATAGGAAGAATGAAAAGGCTCTATCTGAGAGCATGAAGGAGATGTTCCATACATTATGAGGACATCACAGATTAGATGTCACAAGAATATGAGACCTGAAAATAAGGTTTGTGATGCAATCCTTAGCTTGCAATTTTTTAATAAAGTTTCAAAAAGACAAAGTCCCAACAATAGTCATAGCGACAACTGAAAGGTGCGTCAAGCGTGTCGAGATGAACTGGGTGATGTTCTTACTAAACCAGTTCCTGATTGATTGTGAAGAAGTGCAAGATAAAGGGATCAAGTTTCACTATTCCTGGCTACTCATTCTAATTTCACTATCATCACGGAGAGATACAAATGTCACACAATTTTTGGGAGTCAAGGATAATCCATGTCTAGTTGTGCGATATCAAAACTTATGGTATACTACCCACAAGGCACGACATATGGAAAATAATGTGGCCTTTTATATATATAGAGAAACCATTAGAGAAATAAACCATCAGAGACAACATCGAGAGGACACCATAGATACCACCACATGTGGTCGAGGTGTATAAGGCATTTTTGCACTTTAAGGTAGGGCGTCACCATATGTATGTACAAGCGAAAAAGGACCTAGATAAAAAATGATTGTCCACACATTATAGATTAATTGAGGATGAGATGAGACATATCATGATCAATTGGGACAATGAGTGGAATATTTCACCAACAGAAACAGGGCCCTCAGAGAGATAAAACCCATAAGTACAAGAGATAGATGATGACGAAGAAGAAGGAACCATATAAGAAAGAGGCAATGTAACATAAGGAACTACCCATAAGACAACACCATGCAAAGAGAAGAAGTGAAAAGAACCGAAGATAGGGAGATCCATAACACAACATAAAAAACGCAAATACGTTAAGGAAGTGGCCATCCAAGCCTTGAAAAAGGAATATTTGGAGAAGATAGGTGATCAAGTGAAATAATTCACAGATGATGTGTTTCAACATGTGACACACCAACATGAATAAATGCACAAACGTATGAAAGAGTAGATGGTGGAATTTCTCCAATTTCTCAAAGAAACAAACATCATGCCAGTGCGACAACTTAAGGATGAACAAACAAAAATAACTACAAAGAATGGGTAGGAAGGGCCGACAACCTCTCAGTTGTTAGCAATAACATGTGAACACAAATTGATCAAGTTTTCGATAGGGGCGATAGAGTTCCCCACAATAGAGATGTAGGAATAGGAAAGGGCACTAGTTCACATTGACTTAGTGTTATCTCAACTTCTAACATATGTTATATGAATTGAAACTAAGCATGACACAAGAGATGAACTTGCACACATAAAATACATCGAGTGAGATTGTTAAGGTTATGAATGAGAATGTAGCCTTGGAGATGGAATTATGTAAGGTAAAGAAGGAGTGAAATGAGGCTATGCATAAGTTTGAAAGGATGCAACAAGCCTTCAAGAATGTTTACCAAGAACTCCCATAAGCTTGGAAAAAGATGGAGGCCCCAATTGAAGAACAAGTAATGGACATAAGAGAATTTATTTAGGTCTTCCACACACATATAGTCGACCTAGAAGCACACATGACACCGATAACTCCACCTGAAGAAAGGGAGAAAAGGAAATAGACAGTTACCATAGTGGTGGAGAGCACAAAGAATATAGAAGTAGAATGTTATCAACTCTATACAGAAACCATGGGGGTATGGATGCAACTCATTGAAGATAAAGAGCAACAAGAGATCAACAAGAAGATTCATGCTAGGTAGGAAAATGTGTATAAGTTCAAAGAAGTGATGGGAACATTACTACCAACCAAGGTGGTAAGGATATTGGATGAGAATAGGAATATGTATTCAGAAATGAATCAACTACGGGAAGAGCAACAAGATCACATGCAACAGATCAAAGTACTACAACATGAAGCATATCGAGTGGCAGTATCCTTAGCAACCACTCGAGGTATAATCAAATAAGGATTTGAATAAAGTTTAGAGAATATGCAAGCTCAAGTTACTATTGAAACAATCGACACCATTTTAGTTCATTGCCTTCTATAATTAAATTCAAAATCCAAGGACAGATAATGGTGGAAACAACTATTATTCATTTAATAATCTTTTTTTTAGAGATTATTGATTTTAAGTTGATGTGGAATATTATGTTCTGTCCTAACTTTTTTGTTTTCTAATGTTCAATGTTTAGAAACACCTATTCAGGGAAGTTGATGATGTAGAATGTTGGTTGTAGTTAGTGGTTGATTCAATGAACATTGATAGCAATATTGATAAATCAGATGGCACAAAAACATCGAGTTACATACCTGTACATATGAAAGCTTTTGGGTGATACTTATTTATGTGCTTTTGGAACTTGTACCTCACCATCAACTATATACCTTAGACCATCATGTATTATTCGCTTCAAGTAACAAATAAAACATGATGCAGTGACCAAATGAATTTACCTTGTATCAACCATATACTGACTCATAATATTCATTAAAAGTAATTAATCAAGTTTACTACTAACCAAATATATAAAATACACAGTCAATTGTATATACACTAAGGGATTAACATCCAATTCATCATTTAAATTTATATTTGGTAACATAGGAGTAGCTAAGGGCTTACAATCCATCATCTAAAATCGCTTCAAAATATCAACTGTATACTTACCCTATCCAAGGAACACCTCATATGAACTATGTGACACCTCTAGATCCAAGAAATAATGCACAAGTCCAATGTCCTTCATGTCAACTTCTCATGCCAACTCTTCCTTGAACCTTGCAATGAGATTCTATAAACTCCCTATAAGTATACGGTCATCTAAATACATTAGGTCATCTTCCTTGAAAATATTCCTAATTTAATTAATACGAAAAAATATCACGTGAGAAAGGTCGTGAGAGAAGTTTCTTTGATGATACAAACATGAAACTGTCTTGGAATATTTTTTTAAGATGTTGAAGTAGGAGGTAGCCTATATGGTGGATTTCTAATTAATTCCAATTCCTTTCCTATAATTTTTGGGTTTTGCAGCTAAAGAAATGTTGATTTTGATTCATTTGTAGACATCCTGATGTTGTAACACTTGATCAATATTGATGTAGACATCCTGATGTTGCAACACATGATCAATATTGATGTAGAAATCTAGTTGTTGCAACACATCACGATGTGGTAACACCTTTCATGGGTTTTATAATTACCTTTTGATTAACTGGAAACATATCCCAAATGCTTATCACTTTAATTTGTCAACCCATGGATTTGTATAGTTATTTGTGAACTATCATGCACTATACATGCCATGGAAATTTATTCACTTTAATCTTTTGATGATGCAATCACAACAAATATTTATGACTACATAACTCAAACTGTAAGATACTTTTGAAAAAGTCACCAACTTATACCAAGCTTAAAAAATAATTTGACAGTCTAGGCTATGGAAAATGAAAGCAATATTAATCTAGTTCAACTGGCCTAGAAGCACTTTGTGTTATAACCCCAATTGAACACAATTTAAATTTGAAACTAACTGATTCAATTGGACTAGAAGCACACCGTGTTGTGACCCCTATCTGAATATGAGATGAATTGAATTTTACTCTAAGTATAGAAAGAAAACACACTTTGACCGATATCCAAACCTATATGGTGACTATGTCAAGGAATATACTCTTCCTTTAATCCTATAACCAGTTAATGAAATAATTCTGCATATGATTATGATTAATCTCGGAACATTCACAATATTTAATAACCAAAGAACACAACTGATTAGGACAAGAAGTATGCAACTACTAAAAATAGAGTAATACAATATAGGGCTATAGAAGAACATAAACAAATACACAAGAATTATGAAAGAGCAATCAATTTGTAGAAAGAAAATCTAAACTTATAGTACAACAACACCTGAATAAGGAAGGGGCCCTACCACCTTAGGAGAGGTACTGAATAAAACCTTCAATCACACATTGAGCTTCATATGATAATTTACATGAAAAATAGCGGACAATAATCATAATAGCAAATTTATTACTTCTGAGATACAGAGTTCAATATTACAATGTCTGATGCCCCTTTTTCAGATCAAGTTGGGCCTTTATACATTTTACATAGTTCTTTATTTATCAAAAAATCATTGAGGACAACCATGAGGATCTGGGATCCTTCAGATGTTCTCTAATGCATTAAACAACTTGGCTAAGATAGAAATAGTGGTGTCCTTCGTGACCTAGCATCTTCCTTGACTAGAAGAATTGTATTGGAGTGGTTTCTCATACCTTGGATCGATAGTTTCCAACTATTTGCTTGTCATTTACTCATTTTCTTGTGTTTCTCGGGATGATGGTGTTGATTAAGGTTGGTTTTCATTGATGGTAACCCTTGAAGAAAGTCTGGTAGCATAAAGGTTTGGGTAATGAACCCAAGGTTGTTTTATGTATAATGGTATGGGTTTTAATATATTTGAAGGTAATAATATCATATATTGATATTAAATTTCATTCCATTTCCAGTGGTATGTGGAACGTCACATAACTCCTCGCGGTTAGAGAGTTATCGCCATGAGAAGTTGGAGAACCCATGTTTGGGTAATGGACCTAGTTTGTTTGATGGATAATGGTATGATTTTTGATATATTATCCAGTAATAGTATTCTATATGGATATTACATGTCATGTCATTTCTGGTGGTATGTGGAACGTCACATAACTCCTCACGTTTTGAGATTTATGGCCTTACGAAGTTGGAGGACCCTCATATGTCATCTAGAATCCCCAAAATGTCAAAGTAGTCAAAGTGGTTTAAGATATTTGAAGGTAAATAATAAAGTAAAATGACGAGTGTTCTATAATTCAAAGTGAATACAAAATAAATTATTTAAATAATAAATTTAATTAATAAATTAGAAGTGGGTTAACCCTAAAATAAGGAAAGTGGGCAAAGTGACCTAGAAGATGCTTTTAAGGAAGCTACTAGGAGAGTATAAATAAGAGGCAAAGCTCTCTCATTTTATATCACACTTGAGAATATTGAATATATATAGGTGAATGAGGTAACCAAAGGATATCTAATCCTAATTTCAGAGGGAAGGTGAAGAAAAGAAGGCCGAAATTCAAGGGAGGATAAATTCTTTTGATGATGCTTTATAAGGTATGTTATTTACAGGTCATACCATGAAATTGATAGGCCATTGAGGAAACATATCCAAGTATCTGTGGTAAAAATTTCAGCTTGTGGGTCGTTGTATTTTTGGAGTTACACTCCGTGGAAAATAGGGTTTGTGGCTAGTCCCGAAACTAGTCTAAAACATGTGTTTCAGGTAAAAATGTCATAACTTATTCATAACAGATCCAAATTTAGTAATACGAAATGTGTTGGTTATATTACATTATTTAGTATTCTGTGTAACATTTTCATATCCATTTAACAAACATTTCGTGCAGGGCACGCTCTATAAGGTCACTCTCTAGAATAAATCAGAATTCAACAAGGTATGTCGTTTTTCCTATAACTCCTTTTCTGAGAGGTTCCAAGTAGTGACACCTAGAGGAATTGCATAAAATAATCTGAAGAACATTTTGTACTATTTTCAGATCTTTATTCATTACAGGTACATAGTTATGATTATTTCAAGTTAGGGTTGTTGACTAATCCCAAACTAGTCATGTGAGACTAAAGAAAAGTTTGGTGAAAATGATAGTCTCTTATTGTGAAAGTTAAGGAAGGTTTGCAGGTATGTGATCATATACACCAGGTCTATTATAGATTTACAAATCATATTTGGATGATGAAATTGATGAGGGATTTTCGTATAGGTACATATTGGGTACATGGTTGAGACAAGTAGTTGATGAGTTGGCACATACATGAGGTGTATAGTTGATGATGTTGGTACATATTGATGAGTAGTTGAAACATTATTGGTACATACTTAGTTAATGGTTGGATGCACTTTTTTATAATACAAGTTGATTACAGGTTTTTTGGTACAGATCGGTGCAGGGTTGATGCACTTATTTACGGTACAGGTTGATTACAGTTTGAGGTATAGGTTGATGCATGGTTCAGGTTTATTGGTACATGTTTACAATGGTATATCTCACAATGATAGTGTGAAATTGGATCCAAAATTCTATTTCTACTTCAGGGCGGTTGGACGGGGTAAGGACAGTGGTTGTAGCCACCTTCCAGTTGTAGCCGGAGAACATAGGGGGTTGTAGCCTCCTTCTAGTTGTAGCCAGAGAATAGGGGAGTTGGAGCTTCTCTTAGGTTGTAGCCTAAGAAACAAGGGGGTTGGAGCTTCCTTCCAGTTGCAGCTGAAAAACAAAGGAAGTTGGTGCTTCCAATGAATGTTATTATTCAAGACATATAATAAAAATCATTCTGTGGTTTTCTCCAGCTTTGGGTTTCCACGTAAAACACTGGTGTACTGTGTATGTGTATGATTTTTCATTTGTTCATTGCTTATTTACTTTGAAGTTATTGGATGATAATGCTACATTGATATAACACTTGGATTATATGGTTAAAAAGGATTAAATTCCTTTATTACTGATTCACCCCCCCTCTCAGTAATCCAACAATTGGTATCAGAGAAGGTTCCTTCATAAATTAGTTTAACCACTGAAAGGTAGATCATGGAGAGAAACAACTTGTATAAAAATGGAATACCACAGTTCAATGGACAAAAGTATGCATTTTGGATCATAAGGATGAAAAAATATATACAGGCACAGGGATTTGAAATTTGGAAATCAATTGTAGATTGATACACAGCACCAGGAGTTCTGCCAACAAATGACAAAGCAGTGAAATTCAGTCAGAATAATTCCAAAGCCAAAAATGCACTTTTGAATGGTCTTAGTGAAACAATATTCAACAAAGTTGCACATTGTAAATCCACTAAAGAGATTTGGGACAATATTCAAAATATTTATGAAGGAGATTCAAAAGTCAAAGAAGTAAGGGGTTATCCAAAGGGGTTATCCAGGAAGGCCTAGTGAAACACAGAGAATAATTTAGAACATGTTTGAATCTTTGAGCACTGAAGTGGAATGTTAAAAATGTAACAATTTTGGACACATGGCCAAACATTTCAGAATGACAGTCCCTCCTAGAGAACCACAATAGAATAATAACAGTCACAAACATGAACCTCAGAAAAGTACATGGATAAGAAAGCATGATCAATATAACAATGAAGAATGCACCCTCACTCTACAAGCTAAGAAGAAGAAATGTGGTTTGTATGTTGACAATGGGTGTTCAAAACACTTTAAAGGTGATAGATATAGGTTTCTTACATTACGAAAGGAAAGAGATGGATCAGTCTCCTTTGGAAATGATGATTCAACCAAAATCATTGGAAAAGGCATAGCCAGAATTGGGAACAAGAATACAAAGGAAGAAAATGTTCTACTAGTAGAAGATATGAAACATAATATTCTAAGTGTGAGTCAAATGTATGACCAAGGTCACAAAGTTACTTTCAATTCACAAAAGTGAGAGATAAGAAAAGAAGGTTCAGAGAAATTGATTGCTACGACTGTGAGAACTTCAAGCAACATACATGTGTTAAGTGAAATTGGAAATGAAAAGTGTTGTCTAGGAAAGGAAGATGAAAGTTGGCTATGGAACAGAAGAATGGGTTACATACATTTTGATAACCTTGTCAAATTCAACAAAAGAGAAGCAGTCATATAAATGCCCTAGATCACGAAACCAACCAACACTTTATGCAAGCATTGTCAACAAGGAAAGCAAACAAAGACCAGGTTCAAATGAAAGTAATATTCAATGACAAGACCACCAAAAATTGTGCATACTGATATAGTTGGACCAGCTACAACAAAGGGATTAAAAGGTGAGAAATAATTTATGTTATTAGTTGATGATTATACAAGAATGACCACAGTTTGCTTTCTAAATAATAAGCCAGAAGATTTTGAAAACTTCGAGATCTACAAGGAAATGTTTGAAAATGAAATGGATTCAAAAATCAAATGCTTGAGATATGACAATGGAGGAGAGTTCACTTCAAATTTTTTTATGGACTACTGCAATAGTCATGGAATAAAAAAAATATTCTTCGTTGCTAGGACACCTCAACAACATGGAGTTGTTGAAAGAAAGAACATGACAATATATGAAATGGCTCTAACAATGCTAATGGATTCAAAATTGATAGATATTTTTTGGAAACATGTAGTGTGTACAACAATTCACATTCAAAATAGAGTAATGCTCAGAAACAACACTGACAAAACTCCTTACGAGCTATGGAAAGGAATACCAACAAATACAAAGCACTTCAGAGTTTTTGGAAGCAAATGCTACATCAAAAGAGAAGATGGCAGAATGGGAAAGTTTGGCTCTCGTGTGGACAAATGAGTACTTGTTGGTTACTCAAGTACAAGAAAAACATATAAGTGTTACAACCTGATATTGAACAAAGTGGTGGAAAGCATCAACGTGACAATTGATGAAACATGTAGACAACAATTAAAGGAAGAAGAAAATGAATCAATGGAACAACTTTACGAAAAAGAAACAAAATATGAAAAATAAGGGAAGACGAAGAGGATCTGATAGAAACAGAAGAGCAAGTTCAACAAGTAACTCCAAAAACACCTAGCAGACGAGTACAAAAGAATCATCTTTCAGATACAATTATCAGAAACAAAGATGTAGGAGTTGAGACTAGAAGAAGAATCCGTTCACCAGAAAAAACACACCTAACATTCATATCTATGATTGAAACAACCTGTTTTGAAGAGGCCAAAAATGATGAATTTTGGAACAAGGCCATGGATGAAGAATTGGATCAAATAGAGAAAAATGACACTTGGGAATTGGTTCCAAGACCAAAGGATAAGAATGTGATCGACACAAAGTGGGTATACATGAATAAATTGAATGAATATGGAAAAATTACAAGGAACAAAGCTAGATTGGTATGTAAAGGATATGCATAGGTTGAAGGAATCGACTTTGAAGATACATTTTCCCTAGTTTCCAGAATGGAAGCAATCTGATTGCTTTTAGCTTATGCATGCTCTAAAAATATTAAAGTGTATCAGATGGACATAAAATCAACTTTATGTTTGTAAATTAAAGAAGGCCTTGTATGGTCTAAAACATGCTCCTAGATCACGGTACTCTAGATTGGATCAATATCTACAGAAGGCAGGGTTCATAAAAGGAAGTGCAGATAATAACCTCTACATCAAGGTAAGTCAATATAGTGTTTTATTAATTGAAGTTTATGTTGATGATATTATTTTTGGTAGTGATGATGTCAGGTTAAGACTAAAATTTTCAAAGGATATGAAGAATGAATTTGAAATGTCATTACTTGGAGAACTATCCTTCTTTCTGGGACTTCAGATACGTCAAAGAAAACAAGGAATTTTTATTTCTCAAACCAAGTATATCAGAGAAATGCTAAAGAGGTTCGGAATGGAATATTGCAAACCAGTTATCACTCCCATGCAAACCAGTTGCAAGTTGAGCAAAGATGATGATTCAAAGTCTACAGATCAGAG